>MU226891.1:2167771-2187703 GCA_018584345.1 Thuja plicata
TATGTCTTTGTTTCTAGTCATCAAGCAAGTGGGGTTAGTATCATTCAGATAGAATAAGTTACCTTTGGTCTGTTCACCGGTACCAATCAGTTTTCCTGATTCATTGAAGATCTTTGCCTTCTTGTTCACAAATGCTACTCTATGACCTGAATTATTCAACTGAGAAACACTCAATAGATTATAATTCAATCCTTTTACCCAATAATCATTTTCACAATTAATCAGGTTATTCAGCATTATTGTTCCTTTACCTTCAATTTGACAAGGTGAATCATTTCCGATTCTTACTGTACCACCTTTATAGTATTCAAAAGTATTGAACTTTTCTTTGTCACCGGTCATATGGTGAGTGCAGCCATTATCTATAATCCAAATATCATTCTTACTAATCTTAGATATGAGTGCATTTTCTTCATACCTTTCATCTTCATCTGAATCATCCTTCACAGCTACAAACACTATCTCAACATCATCATCTGGTTCAGTGTTAGTATCTTCATCTTTGCAAGCAGCTAGATAGCTAGCCTTTTTTCCTTTGTCCTTGTAATCTTGGGTATCACTTCTTTTTGATTGTCAGTAACCTCTGTAATCTTTGTTATCACCTCTGTCAGATTTTTTCTCAAAATATCTGTTGTCGCTTCTATCATCTTTTCTTTTGTTAGGACATCTTACAACAAAGTGTCCAATCTCTTTACAATTAAAACATACAAGTGATAACTTGCCTTTGTATTTACCTTTGCCTCTTAGCATTCTTCTTGCCATGAGCGCTTCAATTTCATCTAGATCTTCTTCTTCACTTTTGATTTCACTGTCTCTGACTAGATTTTCTTATTCTCATAGAAGACTTGAATGCAGAATCTAAGCTTGGTAAGACACTATTATCAAAATTACTCATCTCAAATGAAATCAGTCTACCAATTAGGCTATCAAGAGTGACTGTATTATTTTCTACTTCTCTCATTTCTTGAATAGCAAAGACTTTAATAGCATATATAGGCAATAAGGTTCTTAGGATTTTACTTACCACTATCTCCTCTTCAAGTGTACCTCCAATGCCTTGTATAGCATTGACTACTTCTTTTATTCTTGTGTTGTACTATGTGATATTTTCACCTTCTTTCATTCTGAGATCATCAAACTTTCCTCTAAGGATTTTTGCCTTGGCTCTCAGAACATTTGCATCACCTCCATATACAAGTTTCAACTTGTTCCACATTGTCTTTGCATTTTTGCAATCTTTGACATCTTCAAATTTAGCATCAGAGAGTGAGGCTGAAAGCTGTATAACCATGTAGTTATGTTCATGCTTTACTCTCAATTGATCTATTGTCAATGGTCCTGTAGGAAACACATATGCAGTATCTAAGTATTGAGTAATATCATTTCCAATACCTGATAAGTCAAGCATTATACTTATTTTCCATGAAGAAAAGTGTCCCTTGTTCAACTTGGGCACATCTCGTATGTTCATCTTGTGATCTTTACTTAGGTCTTGAAACCTTCCTTCTAAGAACACAAGTTGTGATACCAATTTTTAGTAATAACTAAGGGGTGTGGGGGGGGGGGGGGTGAATCAGTGGCCTCAAAAATTTATCCTTTTAAACTTCAATCCACCAATTAATACACCTCAGATGATTAAGTCCCTACAAGATGTATACCTTTGAAATACTTGAAATAGATAACTGTATGTCAGTTTACCTTGTCTATCCTTCTTCTCCTTCATAACCGATAAGCAGTAAAAATTATTTACCGATACTCAGTAAATATGAATAAAGTATACCATTCAATCCATAAATGCATATGTGAAATGTAAAACAATAAAGTAATAAACCATACACACATAACACAAGGATTTTAACATAGAAACCTTGTTAAGGGAAAAACCACTGGAACCGGTACCCCAAATTTTCACTCTTCTAAAGTGAGTCTTGTTAGGAGCCAACCCTGTTAAAGGTTACAAACACACTATTAAGTGTGACCTTGTTAGAGGATTTTTATACATAGATTGTCAATAAGTATCTGGCATCTACGCTACCATCCTTGAATCAGCCTCTAGACTGTCAATAGGCTTTATGCTAATCTTACTACCATCCTTTAATCAACCTCCTTCTTAGACTGTCAATAGGCTTTAGGTAAGACTGATGCTACTATCATGAGTCAACCTTTTGGTAATCTGTTACGATATACCTCAATTACAGAAGACTGTTAAGTCCTGCTCTGTTAAGAGACTTAATGCTTCAATGGTTAAACTGAAACACAATGACCTAATTCTAATGCAACTTTGAATTGCAAATATTCAGATCTATTTAGGTAAAATACCTTTCTGGTCAATGTATCAATTCAATTCCTTTGTACTTAACTCTTTCTTCTCTGTGATGTTGTGGTTCACTGTGTGTCGGTGTCTGAAAAATTCTTTAGCTCTTCCTTAGCTTGATTGATCAGGACTGTATGAAGTTTAACCTTCATCAGTTTCTCTTCAGCATCTTCTATCAATTCACTCACCCATGTATTTGATTGCATACGGAAATGAATTATGCTTGTCTCTTATATAGACATGATATTCCTTAATTCTTGGTTCTTGATTCTTGATTCTTGGCGTGAAAAACAATCTAGCCAAATCGATTTACAGTTTTAACTCCTGATTTATCTCATGGTTATCTTCTTGCCAGCTATATAAATCAATTTCTTAACTATGGTTGAATAAAACAAATAAAACAACCAGTTAATTCTATCCTTAAGCTCTGCCAGCTAGATATTTTGTCATTTTCTAATCTCTCTATTCTGTCAGTCAATTCTATAGTTCATCATCAGTGACAACTGCCAGTTCCATCGGTACAATTTTAGTTAGCTTCAGGATCTCTGTCCATTGGGCATCATTGGATCTTGTTCATCGAGAAACACTATTTTTAGCTCATCAGGCATCCTGTGATTTTTCTTCATCGGGCAATACTGTCTTCTACTCATTGTGTATCACTGTGACTTTATCTCTGTCTTTACTGATGGTGTGCACTCCGACGATGTAGTCTGTCACTTGGTGAATACTTGACTTTTATGCATTGCTACTAGCATAGCTGATATTTCATTGATTTTCTGAAGTCTTTGGAATTTATGTATATGAATATACAGATGATATCAAGTTAACATCAATGACAATACAAACCATTAACTAATTTAATATCTTGCATCATCTTCAACTTAATATTATCAAACATTCAATCAGTTACATGTCATCAATCTCTCCCTTTGGTATTGATGGAAACATACTATATTATCACACTATACTATTTCTAATACAACATGAAATACAATTTGAGATTCATCAAATTACCAAATAGTTTGTTTTGATAACTGATAAAAATGTCTAACCAACGGTAAGCTCTATGTTAGCTTAGATTTGATTCTTGCATCTTTCTATTTCTTCTTCTTATGTGTTGTCTCCTCTATCTATGTCAATTTCTATCTCTTGACTATTCTTCTTCTTTGATGTCTCTGTCTTTTGTTTGCAACTTTTATACAAATTCTCTCCCTATGGATATGATCTCTCCCTGTTTGGAGTAATCTAATAATGAATAATTTCTGATGATAATATGGATACATTTTCTCCCTTTGACATTAATGCCAAACAAATATTTTTACAAATATCTGACATTCTGTCAATCAATTTCTTCTATCCATAATATATTCCTTGAATTTCTCTTATCCATCATCAATATAAAAATTTTCTCTGGTGCTCAGTTCTGATATATATCTTTCTGTATATAGATGTAGCTTTGAAGTGCAACTTCTTCTTGCATCAATCATGAATGATATTCTAATAATATATGGCTGATGCAGCTTTCAGTCCTTTTACTGACCTAATAGACATGGGTTTGACCCCTAGTCTTTTTCTCAGGTACTCAAATGTATCCTTGGGCAGTGGCTTAGTGAAGATATCAACCAATTGTTCTTTTGATTGCACATATTCAAGTATCACCTCTTTTTTTTGAACTTGTTTTCTTAAGTAATGATACTTGATGGCAATGTGTTTAGTCTTTGCATGCATGACTAGAATCTTGGAAATATTTATTGCACTGGTGTTGTCACAATAAATAACTACTGGTTCTTTGATCTTCATATGTATACCTTCTAGCAACTGTTTGATCCATGCAATATTTGAGCAGTTTGCAGTAGCAACAACATATTCTGCATCTACAGTAGACTGAGAGATGCATCCTTGCTTCTTGCTAATCCATGTGACAAGTCTGTCACCCATAAAGAATGCTCCTCTAGTTGTGCTCTTCCGGTCATCAATATTTCCAGCCCAATCAGCGTCGGTAAATACTTTCAATTCAAATTTTCCTTCTCTTCTATACCATAAGCCAAATTCCTCAGTATTCTTCGGATATCTTAGAATTCTTTTCACAGCAGTTATATGTGATTCCTTGGGGTTAGCAGAAAATCTGGCAACAATTCCTACTGCATGTACAATATCTGGTCTAGTGTGTACAACATACATGAGTTTTCCTATCATTGATCTATATAGAGTCTGATTTACCTCTGTTGTCTTATCTTCCTTTGTTAATTTGCATCCAGTAGCCATTGGTGTTCCAACAGGTTTGTAATCTTCCATCTTGAATATTTTCAGAACTTCTTTGATGTATTTGGACTGTGTAATGAAAATACCTTCACTTTGTTGAATGATCTATAGACTAAGAAACAACTTGATCTCTCCAAACATAAACATCTCAAATTCCTTTCTCATCCCATCAGCAAACAATTTTCATAGCATATCATTGCCTCCAAATATGATGTCATCAACAAATATTTCAAAATAAATGAGTCTGCTGGAAAGAACTACTTTTACGGTGGAAGGTGATATTGAGAGCGTGGGCATTAGCACTAGAACTTGTAGAAGTGTCAAAACAAAAGTTCTAGAGATCCCTAAGGAGATGCTACAGCTGAAGGAGTCCATTGACTTGATGGAAAACATGTAGAAAGAGGTTGAGGAAGCCTTTGAAAAAATGCATTAAGCTTCATTATGTTGGGCGCTACGCTGGAAGGTTTGCTGGTAGTTTTGTTGGTAAATGTGATTTTTTGACTGGTTTTCTGCTTCCTCGGGTTTTGGGTTGTTTTCTTGGGTCCTTCTCTTTTGTTCATAGCAGGCATATCATGTTTGTAAGGGCTATCATTGCTTATCTTTAATTTCCTCTTGTAAAAGGTTTTGGGTTCCTTTCCAAACCTATTTTTACCTTAATCAAAAACAAATATTTCAGCAATCAAAGTGTTAGCATTAGTATCTTCTTTCAAATAAAGATTACTATTTTCACTAGTCCTCATGAATCCAATACTTATTAGATAGGAACTAAGTCGTTCATACTAGGCTCTAGGAGCTTGTTTCAATCCATACAAATCTTTATGAAGTCTACATACCATGTTCCTCTTGTCTGGATCTACAAACCCTTCTGGTTGCTCAATGTATACCTCTTCTTCAAGTATTCCATTTAGGAATACTGACTTGACATCCATTTGATATACTTTGAATCCTTTGTATGCAGCATAAGAAAGTAGAATTCTTACTCCTTCTATCCTAGCAATGGGTGCAAAGGTTTCTCCATAGTCTATACCGTCCTCTTGTGCATACCCCTTACATACTATTCTTGCTTTGTTCCTTGTGACTTCTCCATTCTCGTTCAGTTTGTTCCTGAATATCCATTTTGTACCAATGACATTCTTGTCATCTGGTCTTGGCATAAGTGACCATGTCTTGTTCTTTTCAATTTGTTCAATCTCATCATTCATAGCACTTATCCATTCTTCATTATCTAGTGCAGCATTGACAGACTTTGGTTCAAACTCACAAATTAAGCAATTTGATTTTAAATACTTACTTATTGTTCTTGTACCAGCTTTCTTATCTCCTATAATCTGGTCCTCTGGATGGTTCCTTCTTACATATCTTGCAAGTATAGGTACAACTCTTTGCATATCAGCTTGATCTTCATTACCTTGCACATTATTTTGATCATTATCCTGACCGTCAGTAATAGCATTCTGATCATCGGTTGCAACATTCTGTTCTTCTAGATTTATGCACTGTTGCTCGGGTAGAGTTATGGGTTCTTCATAGTATACAAACTTGTTGTAGTCTTCTAGTTCTTTTGTGCTTTCCAGCTCATTCTTTCCTGCAAATTCATCAATCTTCACATTTGCACTTTCAACTATTTTTTTAGAAGCCTTGATTAGACATTTAAAAGCTTTGCTTTCTGTACAATACCCCAGAAAAATACCTTCATCACTTTTGGTGTTAAGCTTTCCATTTCTATCATCTTTTAAGACATAGCATTGACTCCCAAATATTTTGAAGTAACTTACATTGGGTGTTTTACCATACCATAGCTCATAAGGAGTCTCCTTTGAGTCCTTTTTCAATTATACTCTGTTAAGTGTATAAACAATAGTGCTAACAACTTCTCTCCAGAAGATATGGGTGATGTCCTTCTCTATCATCAGGGTTCTTGCACAGTCAACTATTGATCTATTTCTTCTTTCAGCAATCCCATTTTGGTGTGGTGTTCTCAGTGCAGAAGCTTATCTTTTTATACCATGCTCATTACATAAATTAGTGAATTCATCTGATATAAATTCTCCTCCTCTATCTGATCTGAAACATTTCAGATCCTTACCACTTTGTTTTTCTACCATAGCCTTATACCATTTGAACATCTTAAATGCTTCAGATTTTTCTTTTAAAAACATGACTGTCATCATTCTAGAGTAATCATCAACAAAAAGAATAAAATATCTATCTCCATAATATCTCTTTGTCCTCATAGGTCCACATAAATTAGTATGGACTAATTCTAGAATATCATCAGATGTATGGGTTTTTCTTTTGAAACTAGACTTTGTCATTTTACCTTTTTGACAATTTTTGCACATGATGTTGTTTGTCTTTGTCATCGTTGGTAAGCCTCTTACACTTATTTTCCTGCTTATTTTCATCATGTTGTCAAAATTCACATGACAAACTTTTGTGCCATAGCCATATGTCTTCGTTTCTAGTCATCAAGCAACTGGGGTTAGTATCATTCAGATAGAATAAGTTACCTTTGGTCTATTCACCGGTACCAATCAATTTTCCTGATTCATTTAAGATCTTTGCCTTCTTGTTCTCAAATGCTACTCTGTGACCTAAATTATTCAACTGAGAAACACTCAATAGATTATAATTCAATCCTTTTACCCAATAAGCATTTTCATATTTAATTAGGTTATTCAGCATTACTGTTCCTTTACCTTTAATTTGACAAGGTGAATCATTTCTCATTCTTACTGTACCACCTTTATAGTATTCAAAAGTATTAAACTTTTCTTTGTCACCAGACATATGGTGAGTGCAGCCACTATCTATAATCCAGATATCATTCTTACTAATCTTAGATATGAGTGTAGTTTCTTCATACCTTTCATCTTCATCTAAATCATCCTTCACAGCTACAAACACTATCTCAACATCATCATCCGGTTCGGTGTCAGTATCTTCATCTTTGAAAGCAGCTAGATAGCTAGCCTTTTTGCCTTTGTCCTTGTAATCTTGGGTATCACTTCTTTCTGATTGTTGGTAAACTCTATAATCTTTGTTATCACCTCTGTCAGATTTCTTCTCAAAATATTTGTTGTCACTTCTATCATCTTTTCTTTTGTTAGAACATCTTGCAGCAAAGTGTCCAATCTCTTTACTATTAAAACATACAAGTGGTAACTTGCCTTTGTATTTACCTTTTCCTCTTAGCATTCTTCTTTCCATGAGTGGTTCAATTTCATCTAGATCTTCTTCTTCACTTTCTCTTTCACTGTCTCTTCAAGATGAGTGTCTCTGACTAGATTTTCTTATTCTCATAGAAGACTTGAATGCAGACTCTAAGCTTGGTAAGACAGTATTATCTAAGTTATTAATCTCAAATGAAATCAGTCTACCAATTAGGCTATCAAGAGTGACTGTATTATTTGCTACTACTCTTATTTCTTGAATAGCATAGGGTCTAATAGAATATATAGGCAATAAGGTTCTTAGGATTTTACTTACCACTGTCTCCTCTTTAAGTGTACCTCCAATGCCTCATATAGCATTGACTGCTTCTTTTATTCTTATGTTGTACTGTGTGATGTTTTCACCTTCTTTCATTCTGAGATGATCAAAATTTCCTCTAAGGCTTTCTGCCTTAGCTCTCAGAACATTTTCATCACCTCCATGTACAAGTTTCAACTTGTCCCACATTGTCTTTGCATTTTTGTAATCTTTGACATCTTCAAATTCAGCATTAGAGAGTCAGGTTGAAAGCTCTATAACCATGCAGTTATGTTCATGCTTTACTCTCAATTGATCTATTGTCAATGTTCCTATAGGAAACACATATGCAGTATCTAAGTATTGAGTATTATCATTGTCAATACCTAATAAGTGAAGCTTTATCCTACTTTCCCATGAAGCAAAGTTTTCCTTGTTCAACTTGGGCACATCTCGTCTGATACCAATTGTTAGTAATAACTAAGAGGGGGGGGGGGGGAATTAGTGGCCTCAAAATATTATCCTTTTAAACTTCNTGTTCAACTTGGGCACATCTCGTCTGATACCAATTGTTAGTAATAACTAAGAGGGGGGGGGGGTGAATTAGTGGCCTCAAAATATTATCCTTTTAAACTTCAATACACCAATTAATAAACCTTATATTATTATGTCCATACAAGATGTATGCCTTTGAAATACTTGAAATAGATAACTATCTATCGGTTTACCTTGTCTGTCCTTCTTCTCCTTAATAACCGATAAGAAGTAAAACTTATTTACCGATACTCAGTAAATATGTAGAGTATACCAGTCAATCCATAAATGCATATGTGAAATGTTAAACAATAAAGTAATAAACCATACACATAACACAAGGATTTTAACATGGAAACCTTGTTAAGGGAAAAAACACTGGGACCGGTACCCCAAATTTTCACTCTTCTAAAGTGAGCCCTATTAGGAGCCAACCCTGTTAAAGGTTACAAACACATTGTTAAGTGTGACCTTGTTAGAGGATTTTTATACATAGATTGTCACTAAGTATCTGGCATCTACGCTACCATCCTTGAATCAGCTTCTAGACTTTCTATAGGCTTTATGCTAATCTTACTACCATCCTTGAATCAGCCTCCTTCTTAGACTGTCAATAGGCTTTAGGTAAGACTGATGCTACTATCATGATTCAACCTTTTGGTAATCTATTAGGATATACCTCAATTACAAAAGACTATTAAGTCCTACTCTGTTAAGAGATTTAATGCTTCAATGGTTAAATTGGAACACAATGACCTATTTCTAATGCAACTTTGAATTGCAGATATTGAGATCTATTTACGTACAATACCTTTCAGACCAATGTATCAATCCAATTACTTTGTACTTAACTCTTTCTTCTCTGTGATGCTGTGCTTCACTGTATGTTGGTGTCTGCAGAATTCTTTAGCTCTTCCTTAGCTTCATTGATCAGGACTGTATGAAGTTTAACCTTCATCAGTTTCTCTTCAACATCTTCTATCAATTCACTCCCCCTTGTATCTAATTGCTTACAAAAATGAATTATGCTTGTCTCTTATATAGACATGATATTCCTTAATTCTTGGTTCTTGATTCTTGATTCTTGGTGTGAGAAAAAATCTAGCCAAATTGATTTACGGCTTTAAATCCTAATTTATCTTGTGGTTATCTTCTTGCTAGTTTTATAAATCAATTGCTTAACTATGGTTGAATAAAAAAAATAAAACACCCAGTTAAGTCTATCCTTAAGCTTTTCCAGCTAGATATTTTGTCATTTTCTTATCTCTCTATTTTGTCAGTCAATTCTGCAGTTCGTCACCGGTGACAACTTCCAGTTCCATTGGTACAACTTCAGTTAGCTTCGAGATCTCTGTCCGTTGGGAATCATTGGATCTTGTTCATCGAGAAACACTATTTTTATCTTGTCGGGCATCCTTTGATTCTTCTTTGTCGGGCAACACTATCTTCTGCTCGTCAGGTATCACTATGACTTTATCTCTATCTTTACCGATGGTGTGCACTCCACCGGTGTAGTCTGTCACTTGGTGAACACTTGACTTTTATGCATTATTGATAGCATAAATTTTGTTCCATTGATTCTCTAAAGTCTTTGGAATTTATGTATATGACCATATTGATGATATCAAGTTGACATCAATGACAATACAAACCATTAATGGATTTAATGTCTTGCATCATCTTCAACTTAACATTATCAAACATTCAATTAGTTACATGTCATCAATCTCTCCCTTTGGCATTGATGGCAACATACTATATTATCACACTATTCTATTTCTAATACAACATGAAACACAATTTGAGATTCATCAAATTACCAAACAGTTTGTTTTGATAACTGATAAAAATGTATGACTGCCGGTAAGCTCTGTGTTAGCTTAGATTTGATTCTTGCAGCTTTTTGTTTCTTCTTCTGTTATGTTGTGTCCTCTAGCTGTGTCAATTTCTCTCTCTTAACTATTCTTCTTCTTTGATGTGTCTATCTTTCATTTGCAACTTTTATACAAATTCTCTCCCTATGGATATGATCTCTCCCTGTTTGGAGTAATTTGATACTGAATAATTTCTGATGATAATATGGATACATTCTCTCCCTTTGACATTAATGCCAAACAAATATTTTCACAAATATCTGACATTCTGTCAAACAATTTCTTCTATCCATAATATATTGCTTGAATTTCCCTTATCCATCATCAATATAACTTTTCCTCCAAGGTATAGTTGGTTTCAAAAAGACTCCAAAGTTACCAAGCTTAACTAGTCCAACTAGTTCCCAAAAAGCCTAGTTTCTTCCACTAATCCTCCACCTAGTATGTCAACTCTTTTCCTAGGATCTTCCCATACATTCTCCAAGACTCTTAACATCCTTCTTGACCCATCCTAGGTCATTCTGCACTCATCCCAATACTCTAATTCCTTTTACCAATCCAATTGGTCACTAATTCACTAGGAGGACTAATTGCCTAATTCCTAGTAGGTCTGTTTTCACCGATTTTGGCCTAATTCTTCCAAAATCCCCAAATGAATCCATAAAAAAACTTGTAAATATTCAAGACATCATTCAACCTTGTCATAATCCAAAACCTTGACCTCTGATGGCACCCAAAACCCTATTTTATTGCAGGCCCTAGATTATAGCCTATTAATTAGGCCTCTGGACCAGTGATTGTGAATAATTGTTATTCTTGTCTCCAATCTCTGATTCACCTCTAACCACCACTTAATCCTTTTAGGAGAATATCTAGTTCATCTATAAATTCCACTAAGTGTTTCCCAAAAGGTCTTGGGTGCTCACACAAAGCCTTTCTTCTCCCTGTCCCGACTCACCTGGTTTCGCCAGTCAGCCCTAGGAATTCACTTTTGGCATATGAAATCCAATTAAATAACCAAAAATAAAACTAAAAATATATCTAAAGACCCTAACCCTAATTTCCACATGGTTTCAGACAAATCCACTAGAGGAATTTTAGGTTAGAGCCATTTCTAACTAGGTAGCACTATTTTTGTCTTTGTCAGACCAATGACCTTCAAAAATGTGTAACTTAAATTCTACTGAACTTCAAAACAAACTACTTAATGCATAAGAAAGCTTAAATAAAAAAATATGCTATCATGGAGCCTGATCACCTCTACCAATTTGTACATAGTCGTACAGAAGTAAAGACACAGTGCAGATTACACAAAAGAGGATACAGTCATCCGTACAAAGGTGTCAGAATTAAGTATTTCACTCCAAAATATCATTAACCTCCTCAAAGCATCGAAACCATGCCCATATACTGAGCATGGGGTAGTTACATCAGTTTTAACTATATTTTGTCAAATCTTGCAAAAGTTATTCAAGTAACTTTCAAAGTTGCTAGCAAAATTTTGTCATTTTGAGCAATTTGACCTTGTTAGTAAACTCGATGATGTATGCTGACCTCTAAGACCCCAAATAGGATGTGTAGGGTCTTAAAACATACCTCTAGCTCATATTAACCCAAAGTGGCAACATTTCACAATTTGAAGCCAAAATGTCCTAAAACACTCAATGGGCACTAAGGCCCTACAAACATGAAGTAAACTAACATTGTATCCAACCCCTTTGATATTATTCTAACAAACACCTAAACACCTACAACAACCCAAAAAAACACCAGAATAAGAAATAGGGAGGTGCCCTGCACCATACTCCCATGGACAAAATAACTCAAGACCCTTGAGTTAGGAGGTCTTCAAGGGTGACCCCATGTTTCAGAATGTCCAGCTATGTCATCCAAGTAGCCTCAACTTCAGGTAATCCCTTCCACTTGATGAGATACTCCTTGTAGTTACCCTTCCTCATCTTCTTTATCACTTTAGAGTCCAAGACACTCTCCAATTGCAATGGTTGTGGGGTAGGCAAATCTTTCACCCAATCATCATCCTCTAAATCAGCAAGTGTAGATTGACCTATGTCTAGAGGTGATCCCTTGTAGGGATATAAGTCACAAACATTGAAAATAGGTGAAATCCCCAAATCAAGAGGTAATTCCACTCCAAAGGCATTCTTTCCATATTTATGAAAAATGTTCAGTGGTCCAATCTTCTTCATGAGTATCTTAGTTGGTTAGCCTTTGGGTAGCCTCTCTTTTCTAAGGTAGGGAAGTACTAGATCCCCAACCTTGAATTGAAATTCCTTCCTGGTCTTATCAGCTTTGGTTTTTTACTTCTCCACTTGTTTTTGTAAAGTCTTATTGACTTGATCATGCAGCTCCTTCATCTGTTCTGCAAATGACTCTCCTTGTGCACTCCTCTTGTACCTCAAAATGAGATCCCTCAGCTCCAAAATCCCTCTAGGATTGACCCCATAAACCATCTCAAAGGGGCTCTTACATGTACTCCTATTAATGGAGTCATTGTATGCAAATTATGCCTACCCTATGATATGATCTGAAGATTTTCTATGTTGTTTGGTCAAACACCTCAGCAAATTCCCAAGTGACCTATTCACTAATTTTATTTTCCCTTCTGATTATGGATGGTAGGTGAAGGAGAAAGACAAATTAGTTCCAAGCATCTTCCAAAGAGTTCTCTAGAAGTGACCCACAAACTTTGTATCACTGTCACTGACAATATTCAAAGGTAAACCATGGATTCTTACAATATCCCTAAATAATAGCCCTATAATTTGAGAGCCATCATTGGTCTTCTAGCATGGAATGAAGTCTTCCATCTTTCTGAAATGGTCCACTACCACAAACACACTGTCATGTCCCCTAGGTGTCTTTGGTAACCTAAAAACAAAATCCATACTAAGGCACTCCCAAGGCCTTTGGGGTATAGATAATGGTTGATACAACCCACTATTGCTTCTTTGTCCTTTTTCCCTCTAACAAATCTAACATTTTTCTACAAATCTCCTCACATCTAACTGCATCTTAGGCCAATAATAATGCCTATGTACCTGCTCCAATATTTTATCCACTCCAAAGTGGCCTCCCAAGCTCCCTTGGTGTTTCTCCTTCACAATGTTTTCCCTCATGGAACACTGAGGTATGCACATAAGGTGACCCTTAAACAATAGGCCTTCCTACAATACAAACTCATAGAAATCCACCTTGAATCCTTGCTGAAACTTCACACAAGCTTCATAAGCTTCTTTGAAATCTTTGTCTTCCTTGTAGAGGTCTTTCAAATCATCCAATCCTACACTTTGTAGTTGTATCTCTTGGATTGTGAGTACTCTTCTACTAAGAGCATCTACAACTTTGTTTCTAACCCCCTTCTTATGCTTTATAACAAATGTATAGGCTTGTAATTCTTCCACCCACTTCATGTGCCTTTGGTTCAACTTTTATTGTCCATTCAAGAAACTTAGTGCAGGGTTATCAGTGTAGACCACAAACTCTCTAGGTAATAGGTAGTGTCTCCACTTCTTAAGGGCTTGTACCATAGCATAGAGTTCTAAATCATATGTGGAATACTTTTGTTTAGCTTCATTCAACTTTTCTGAAAAGAAAGCCATGGAGTGTCCCTCTTGGCTCAACACTACTCCAATAGCCAACTTGCTAGCATCACACTCTACCACAAAGAGTTGATTGAAATTAGGGAACCTAAGAGTAGGTATTTCTACAATTCTCTTCTTTAACATTTCAAACCCTTGGTTTTTTGCCACTATCCATTCAAACTTACACTTGATTCCACCTTTTATGGTGTTAAGTATAGGGGCACATACATGACTGAAATTTCTTACAAATTTCCTATATTAGGAGGCCAACCCATGGAAATTCCTAAAATCCCCTATGGACCTAGGTGTAGGTCATTCCAAAATGGACTTAACTTTATCAGGGTCCATCTTCATACATCCATTAGCAACCACAAAACCAAGGTAAACTAGTTCAATTTTGAGAAACTCACACTCTTATTGATTTATCATCAAATTCTCTTGATGTAGCTTCCTTAAGACCATCTCCAAATGCTTCATGTGCTCCTCCTTGGACCTGCTAAAGAGAAAAATATCATCAAGGTAAACTATTACAAACTTACCAATGAACTCTGCTAACACTTCATTCATGAGCCTCATGAATGTGCTAGGTGCATTAATTAGGCCAAAGGTAATTACTAGCCACTCATACAGACCCTCATTGGTCTTAAAATATGTCTTCCACTCATCACCTAGCCTCACCCTTATCTGATGATACCCTGACTTCAAGTCCACCTTACAAAAGTAACAAGATCCTCCAAGATTGTCCATCAAGTCTTCTATCTGGGGCATTGGGAACCTATATCTGATTGTGATCTTGTTTATAGCCCTAGAGTTTGTACACATCCTCCATTTTCCATCCTTCTTAGGTGCAAGTACTATTGGCATAGAACATGGGCTCAAACTCTTCCTTATTAACCCCTTATCCAACAAATATTGGATTTGTTTTTCTATCTCTGCATTTTAGCTTTGTGTCATCTTATATGTTGCTTTGTTTGGAAAATTTTATCCAAAAATGAGGTCTATTTGATGAATCACATCCCTCATAGGTGGTAAGGCATTTGGAAAACCATTATCTACTATGTCATGGTACTTTTCCAACAAAGCTTGTATCTCTGGTGGAAAACAAACTTTCTTCTTAGTTTCCTCCTTTGGTTTGATCACTACTACACAAAAGACTCCTTTCTCCTTCTTCATGGCCTTTAGAAACTCTTTCCCACTCAATAAAATCACACTTGTCCCCACATTCTTCTCTTCATTGTGTTCTTGAAATGGATCCATTTGGAATTTCTTTCCTAGCTTGGTGATGACATAATTGTTCTTCTCTCCATCGTGTATTTCTTTGACATCATATTGTCATGGACATCCTAGGAGAAAATGGCATGCATCCATAGGTAGTATGTCACATAGGACCTTCTCCTTATATTCCCCAATCTCAAACTCAACCATAGTTTGCTCATATACCACTATTTGTTGACCCTTGTTCAACTATGAAACCTTATAAGGTGTGGTATGAGGTATCCTTCTCAACTTCAATTTCTCCACCATCTCAGTGGACACTATATTCTCAGTGGACCCAGAGTCTACTATAACCTTGAAAATCTTCCTATGAGACCTACAAGTTGTCTTTAATAAGCTCTTTCTTTGGGGTGGCTCTATGGTACTAGGCACTTTCAACAGGGTTCTTCTTAACATCAAGTTCTCCCCATCCAATATTGGCCCTACCTTGGATATGGATGAAGTAACACTTTGGGTATCCTCCTCTTGAACTAACAGATTCCTTCTATCCCCCATTGAAGATGAGGAATCCTTCTTTGGCCACCTACCCATTGTGTGACCCACTTGGTTGCAATTATAATACCTACCAGTGAAAACTAAATCAGATCTCCCTTGGGATTGGAACCTACCTCTTGGTGGTCCTCTACCTCTATATGCTCCCCTTTGGAAGGATCCTCTATACTGGTTTCCTCCACTACTATCCATGAACTGACTTTCTTCTTGTCTATTAGGGTTCCATCCTCTACCAAAGTTACCCCTGCCTCTCTGAAACCCTTTGTTATTGCTACCACCTCTTCCTCTTTGATGGAAGTCATTCCTTCTTCTAGCCTTATCCTTTGTTGTCAAGGCCAATTGGAAACACTTGTGCATACTGTCAGGAGCCATCATGCTAATCTCATCTTGTATCCCTTGCCTTAACCCATTTAGATACCTTTCCGGTTTCTCCATTTCATCTTCTTGTCTCCTAACCCTTAGGCTCAGTTTATGGAACTCCTTTGTGTATGCACTCACTATCATCTCCTTCTGTCTTAAGTTCTACAACTTTTGGTACATTTGAATTTCATAATCAGTAGGCAATAATTGTGCCCTCAATCTGATTTTCATCCTCTCCCAAGAAATAATCTTTTTCTTTCCACTATTCACTCTTTCATCCTGCATCATGTTCCACCACACCAATGCAAATCCCTTGAGTCTAGCCTTAGCATAGCTGACTCTCTTCTCCTCTAAGACTTCTTTGTAATCAAATTGGTTGTCAATGGCTTCAAGCCAATCCAACAACTCTTCTCCATTCAGGCTACCACAGTAATATGGTATGTGTTCCATACTATCCTTGTTTAAAGAATTGAAGGCATCTAAGAATACCCTTTTTTCTTTGTCTATCTCAGGTTCTTTCCCTTTGTTTGATGACTCTTATGTCTGACTTTCATCTCCATCACTTTCATCTCCCCATTCAATGATTTTCTTCTTTCTCTTTGTCTCAAACACATTAGCCTTCTCCAAGAGGCCTTAAACCAATTATACTATGGCATCCCTACTCATTTCCTTAGGAGGCATGATTTCAACCTCTTTACTCTCCTCTCATTCAGACATACACAATCTTCAATCTATTCTGGCTCTGATACCACTCTGATGCAGAGGGTTTGACAACTAGTGCTCTTCTTCACTTTAAGGTGTTTGATTGACTAATCCAACTATCCCATGGTTGTTCTTTGTTGGATCTTCTTCTAATTAGGATCTCCAAGATCCACTTTACCAACTTGTCCTCCAAGGTATAGTTGGTTTCAAGAAGACTCCAAAGTTACCAAGCTTAACTAGTCCAACTAGTTCCCAAAAAGCCTAGTTTCTTCCACTAATCCTCCACCTAGTATGTCAACTCTCTGCCTAAGATCTTCCCATACATTCTCAAAGAATCTTAACATCCTTCTTGACCCATCCTAGGTCATTCTGCACTCATCCCAATACTCCAATACCTTTTACCAATCCAATTGGTCACTAATTCACTAGGAGACCTAATCGCCTAATTCCTAGTAGGTCTATTTTCACTTATTTTGGCCTAATGCTTCCAAGATACCCAAATGACTCCACAACCAAACTTGGAAATCTTCAAGACATCATTCAACCCTGTTAGATTCCAAAACCTTGACCTCTTATGGCACCCAAAACCCTATTTTCTTGCAGGCCCTAGATTATAGCCTATTAATTAGGCCTCTGGACCAGTGAGCATGAATGATTGCTATTCTTGTCTCCAATCTCTGATTCACCTCCAACCACCATTGAATCCTTTTAGGAGACTATCTAGTGCATCTAGAAATGCCACTAAGTCTTTCCCAAAAGGTCTTGGGTGCTCGCACAAAGTCTTTCTTCTTCCTGTCCTGGCTCACCTAGTTTCGCTAGTCAGCCATAGGGCTTCACTTTTGGCCTATGAAATCCAATGAAATAACCAAAAATAAAACTACAAACCTATCTACAGACCCTAACCCTAATTTCCCCATGGTTTCAGACAAATGCACTAGACGAATTTTAGGTTAGAGCCATTTCTAACTAGGTAGCACTGTTTTTGTCTCTATCAGACCAGTGACCTTCAAAAATGTGTAACTTAAATTCTACTGAACTTCAAAACAAACTACTTAATGCATAAGAAATCTGAAAGCAAACACTACACTATCATGGAGCCCGATCACCTCTACCAATCCATACACAGCCGTACAGAAGTAAAGACACAGTGCAGATTACACAAAAGAGGATACAGTGATTCGTACAAGGGTGTCAGAATTAAGTGTTTCACTCCAAAATCTCATTAACCTCCTCAAAGCATTGAAACCATGCTCATATATTTATCATGGGGTAGTTACATCAGTTTTAACTATATTTTGTCAAATCTTGCAAAAGTTGCTAGCAATATTTTGTCATTTTGAGCAATTTGACCTTGTTAGTCAACTCGATGATTGATGTTGACCTCTAAGACCCCAAATAGGATGTGTAGGGTCTTAAAACATACCTCTAACTCATATTACCCCAAAATGGCAACATTTCACAATTTGAAGACAAAATTTCCTAAAACACTCAATGAGCACTAAGGCCCTACAAACATGAAGTAAACTAACATTGTATCCAACCCCTTGGATATTATTCTAACACACATCTAAACACCTAAAAAAACCCAAAACAACACTAAAATAAGAAATAGGGAGGTGCCCTGCACCAACCAAGCTTCAAATTCCAATAGCCCTCAATTCCCAAGGAACCATTATCTCTACTATGAACCGCAAAAGTGTGGGTGTCTTAGTCGGTCTCTGACCTTCTATGCCAGAAAAGATGGGTTTTGGGAAAATGAAACAATTGGTGTCTAGTAAGGGTATTCATTCAAGTGGCTATACTAAAATAATATTCCCAATTAAGGGGGCTCTCCTAGTGCTTTCAAAAAAGGTGTTTTATGTCTTGTAGTGAAGAATTTTAATGCATCACACGGATACTGAAGGAGATTTTTATTGGCATAAGGAACTCACACCTATTGATCTCTCAAAATGCCCCAAAGTCCAAGAAATTATGAAGGGCCTTAAATACACTTTAGGTGAGGATTGGGATGAAACAAGAAAAGTGTGACTTTGCTTCTCCAAATATTTATGGTTTGGATTTGGATGAAAGAACAAAAGTGTGACTTTTATTCCCTATTCTTTAAGGTTAGGAATGTGCAAACAATTAGAGGGGTATTAGGCTAATGAGGAAGGTTAATTAGGGGGAAAGTGGGTAGGTTAGGATTTTGCGAGTGGATGAGGCTTAGGAGAGGATAAGGATTAATTAGGAAAAATAGGATATTTACCTAATTGGGACATGATTAGAGAGGCAAGTGGATGAGTAAGAATATGAAAGTGGTTGAGGGGTTTGGGTTGAATTTTGAATTTATTTTTAATTCAAGATAGAGGAAAGGGGGTATTTAATCAAATGCCTAGGTTTATTTAATTAAATAGATTTTGGACATTAGATAAATTAAATTAATTAATTTACCTAGGACTATAGACAAAAGAGGAGATTAATTAAATTAATGAATTATTTAATTAATGTGTTGGATTTAAAAGAAGGGTTATTATGATTTATTTTGATCAACTATTTAATTTGATCAAATTTAGGTGTCTACATATTCAACTAACATTTTCACATTCAATAATAAATTGTCCAATATAATTTTATAAAAATACATTTTAGCATCCTCATGCAAAATCTGACATTTCATATACACAACTACAACCAAAGTAAAACCATCATGATTACATAATTGAATTTTGTAAGTCATGCCATATCCAACATACATAACAATAGGATCTTTAATGCTATGAATTATAAATGTGCATTGATCCCTTCCAATCACCGTTGGGGCCTCCACCTCATCATAACTAATAGATTTCTTCATAGGTACTCCCCCAATGCTACACAAACCAGTGATTATTTTAATTAATTCATGTGTTATTGATGAAGGGCGCTCCCCTTAATACCACGAACACATAACAGAAATAGAGAAGCAACAACAATTTGCAAGAATAGAAAATGGGCTTCTTATTATCTCCACAAATGTGGAATTACAAACTTTCAGAATTACAATATGCAAAGCCACATGGGCATTCCC
>MU226891.1:2198667-2223998 GCA_018584345.1 Thuja plicata
AAAGGAGAAAACCAACCTGGAAACGCGGAAGGCGGAGGATAGGTGGATTACCGGAAGAGCTCTGCAACAGCTCTGAAATGTTGAGCCCGTCAAGATCACCACCTCGGAGCACTTAGCACACGTCTGAAAACAGTAGGCGTTAACCCTGATTATTGCAAATCTTTATGTAACTGCTCTGCTAATTGCTTTGAAAATCGCTCAATTTCTCTCTTAGTGCTCAAAGATTTTAAACGCGGTAAGCGTGATAATGACAAGCGAGTCTATTTATACCCGTGGTAAAAACATAATCCTCCGCACTCCGGAACTTCCAGGTTAAGCAAAACATCCGGACTCCGGGCCCAGGGATTCCTTATGATGATGTTTCTAGGGACTAGGAACATCATCGCAAACAATCCCGGAGTCCGGAATCAAACTTCCCTCCAAAAGGCAACCTCCGGGATCCAGGATCCCAGAGGGGAAAACGAACCAAGGAAACGACACACTCCGGGGAAGAAAAACTCAGAGGAAGGAAGCAAAAAAGGAAAAGAAAGACAAGGCAAAGCCACCACAAAAGCAAAACCCGAAAAAAAAAGGGGGACCCAACATTTTGCACACAAAATGTAGGGACGGGGATGCAGGGCATAACACCTTCTAAAGAATTTCATAATTAATATGATTCCCTTATGGTTTTTGTTACTATCAATAAGAGTATCATTCATAGGAACTTGATTGATAATGGATTTGGGCTTAATATTTTTAGCATGGACATGCTCAAATCAATTAAAGTCGATCTTTCAACTATTCAACCTGATAATAATCCTATATGTGGCTTTGATAATATTGATAAGAACACTTTGGATGTCATTACCTTACCTATCAAAGTAGGTCTGGTCATCCTGAATACTCCTTTTCATGTTATTCCTGGACCTCTTAATTATAACTTACTTTTGGGTATACTTTGGTTGCTTGAGATGCATGTTGTTGCTTCCACCCTTCACTGTAAAGTCAAGTTTATTCAAAAAAACACAGTGTATACACTTCATGTGGATGATGCACCAAATCCTTGTTTGAATATTCAAACCCACAATAATCCTATTACTAATAGTAATCCTTCTTCCTCTAATTCTCTTCCTAGAGATGATTGGGGAACCTTCGATTTTAATCCTACCTTTATTAGAGAGTCTAATGTTTCTGATTTTGATTTTATGATGCCACAAAGAGAGTTTAAACAATGAGATTTTGCTTCTACTTCTAATGCCCTTCATAATAAATTTGTCTCTGCTTCTACCCACTATGAATCTATCAAACCTACTAGTAATTACATAGTGACTACTGAAGTTCCATTGACTCCTTCTAATATGGCTTCTTGTTATGGTCATGGTTATCATTTACTAGTTAAACATTAAGGATTCCATGGTCAAGGATGTGGTAAGCATAAATAGGGAATTCAAATACCCTTACACAATGGGGGGCATGAGAATTCTGATGGATTGGGATTTAATCATCAACAACATATCAATTTTACCGACATCTCAAATAACACTTCAAAACATGATAACCCTATGAAGGAATTTGACCAAGAAGTTCTTTTGCCTAAACTCCTTCGTGCTAAGATGATTACTAGACCTAAACGCAAAAAGAAACACGGCCCACACTTGGAACCTCTTCCTTTTTGTTTGTATCATAGATTTCATGATCAGTTAACTAGTGAATGTCATGCTTTACATTATAAGATTAGGCAACTCTTTGATAGTAAAGTTATTTATATATCATGGGGCAATGAGTTGTATTTCAATCCTATTTTCTCTAAATAACATTTATGTTCCTATTATGGAACTCTACATTATGTAAGAAATGTTAGCCTAATCCTTGGGGGATTTTTGTCTTTCATAGTGTAGTGAGCGATATAATAGGTCCTCTTTCATCCTTGTTCCTACACTTGGGGGGCAAGGATGCCCAATCCTTCTTTCTATCTTTCCGAGATTCTTTTTTCCCTTGGTTAATCAGTATCCATCTATAAGTGATATCCAATCATACCTAAAAATTTTGGTTTACATTGAGGATCTATGTCCTTCATTATAACCTTTTTTTTTGTTTGACATTGGGTTTCCATGGTTGATAAATCTCTCATCTTGGAAACTAAATAGTGTGCTATCACTCACAAAGATTACTTTTTCACTTCTTGCATGATATCTCTTTGTATTTGTCCCTTCCATGGCCGCATAGGAGTTGTGACCTTCTTGGCTTGGACTGGGTGTTGTCCATGGATATTGTCTTTTTGTTGAAGAAGGATTTATCCCTATTCTTTTCTTTCCTTAACATGTCAAAATAGTACGTACTTTGCCATCTTAAGGAGGGGGGCATATACACGGCCTCCCTCATTCTATATTATGAATTTGTGTTTTAACCTTTTCTTTTGTAGCACGCTAAATCCTCTGAAGGTAATGCACATAATTTTCTAAATCCTGAAGAGATACGCATTCAATATGCTAAATTCTCGGAAGGTAACACACATAAGTTGCTGAATCCTAAAGAGATACACATTTTACAAATGTATTCCATGGTGATATAATGATATGGATCCATGGGTACTTCATAAAATCCATTAGAAGACACACTACATACATGCACAAAGCCACAAAAAGGCACACAACTTTATGGGGTGACTATCAAATACTTGCTTGGTGGGCCATCTGGTGAAGGAGCAACCTAAGGTCTTTAGGTAGATCTTTAGTCATGTTTTCTTTTAGGTTGTTTTGGCGAACCATCCATGAATAAGGGATATGTTATAAAGTCCCTAGTGTGTTTTAGGTATGTTTAGTGTTAGGAAAGATTAGGGTTTGTGTGTGGTTGAGTCAAAGTTGATTCTAGGGGTCTAGAACCTAGAAGTCAACCAAAAGGTCAAAGGGTTGACCAAAATTAAAAAATGGGAATATTTGTAAGTTTTTAATGTTTTAAATTCATTTGAGGTCATTTGGTTAGGTTTGAAACCAAATGAGACCATCAAAGTGGAGAAAGTGTCATTTTGACAAAAGTTGTCAAAGTTGTCATAACAACTTTTAAAAGTTGTCATGACAACATTTCCTAGATTTTAGGAATTGGCTCTTAAGATGCCCAAATCCTGACTAGAGAGTCTAGAAATGAGGAATGATAGTATATAAGGTGAATTAAACCATAATCTGATAGTTATATTTCATATTTTACAGACTGGTGACTGAAAATAACCAATTTGCAGTGTAATTAAGTTATAGAGCCATCATCCATCACTTTTGTGAATTGAATGGATTGAATGAAAGCATGGAGAGTGTTTGAAATGTAATTCCTTAGATATTTGTGGCATTTTATTATTTAGTTGTTCTTTTTGGTTAGCTTTTGTTTAATTTCTTGTATTTTGTGAGTTCATTAGCCAGTTTTGGTCCAGTCATCTAAAAGATGATTTTTCTTGGTGTTCCCGTGGTTCAAACTCCATGACCACTTGGAATCCATTATATCCTTGTATATAATTTGTAGATATGTCTTGCGGAGTGTGTGTGGGGGGGGGAAGCTTGAGAACATTTAGGCCCTACACGAGTAATGGTTATTTTGGCTAGGGTAACTGAACAGTGCAAAGGCAATGGAGGTTGTTGAGGGATTGGTATGTGCCAATAAAGGTTAGAGGAGTGTGGGGGAATGAAGTGAAGACCTTATAATGGAAGGAGAAGTTTTGAGGAACCCAATTAATGAACTAAATAAAACTAATAAACTAGACCAGTCTTCATGCCCTAGAATCCCTTATTTTTAGGGGTTTGGTGGAAGTCCACTGTACGGACAGTGTGGGAATTGGATACCTAGAAAATCTCTAAGGTGAGGAAAAACCCACAAATAATATACAATTTTTTTCTATGGTTGTTAAGGTTTTTTAGGATAAAATATACCTTTTCAGTGTTTAGGAGGGCTAATAGGCCTAAAAAGCTACAAGGCCTAAAAGACTATTAATTTGGAACCTGATTAGAAAATGGGTAAAAGATTCATAAAATTGGATCCATGGGGGTTGGATTAGACCTATGAGGAGTCAGGGAACCAATCCTTAATAATTTGACACCATTGGAGTGGTAGGAGGCTAGTGAACTTGTGGATGCAAGAAGGTTATGGGGGAGAGATTAGTGAAGTTGTTTGGAAGTTGGTGGAGAGCTCCTAGTGAAATTGTGGATCAGAGAGGAATCCTATAGTTAGGGTAGAGATAGAGACCCTAAAGAAGACCAAGAAAAGGTCTTAGAGAGAGATAGAAGGCTCTAGGAGAGGAGCTCCCCATCAAATTGGTATCAGATCCATTGAAAGGCTTGG
Source organism: Thuja plicata (assembly GCA_018584345.1). NCBI lineage: Eukaryota > Viridiplantae > Streptophyta > Pinopsida > Cupressales > Cupressaceae > Thuja > Thuja plicata. The sequence goes on from MU226891.1 coordinate 2,202,970, forward strand.
GAGAGGATTAGTGTATGTCAGAGTGGAGTGAATCCATAGGTGAGAACATAATGGTGACTAATGCAGAGTTCGCCAAGGATTTGTCAGAGAAACAAATCAATAATACGCTTCTTGAAGAAGCAATGGAGGAGATTAAGATCAAGATGGAAGAAGTGGTAGAGACTACTTGTAATTTGAGAGAAGAAATGCATGAAGGGATAGACAAAGGAAAGAAACCAGTCAAAGAGGAGGTAGAACTAGATCCTGACCCTCTTCTACCTGAGGAACCATTCCTCAAAGCACTCAAGGCATTGAGTGGAAATGCTCTAGAAGGAATACGTGTATTCTCTAGCAAGATGGATACAGAAATGGTTATGGAATGGCTTGAAGGGATGGAGAATCACTTTGAGTGTGATGGGATTATAGAAGCACAAAATGTGAAGATAACTAAGTCAAGGCTAAGAGGAAAGACACTCACATGGTGGAAGTTCTTGTAGGAAGAAAGAGAGAAAGAGGGTAAGAAGCCCATAGAAAATTGGAAGACAATGGTTGCAAAGGTGAAGGAGAACTACCTTCCAAAATATTATGACATTAAACTGCATAAGAAGAGGAAGAACCTTAGGCAAAAAGACCTAGATGTGCCAGCCTATACAGAAGAATTTGAAAAAGTTTGTCTTAGATCAAGAATCTAGGAGACAAAGAGTATCAAAGTTGCAAGATACCTTAATGGATTAAGGTGGAACATTAAAGAGGAACTTAGTCTCTTTACCCTAACTTCCATTCATAGTTGTTTTCAAATGTCTTTGAAAGCTGAAGAGAAACTCAAGAAGAGACAAGATTCTAGCTCCAGAGGTGGAGGAAGGGGTAGAGACAAAACAGGTGGCCATAGAGGAGGTTCAACTGGAAGAGGTAGTGACAGTAGAGGAAAAAGTGACTCCATATATTCAGAGAAAGGACAATAAACAAGAAGTAGGGGTGGATACAATAATAGAGGAAGAAGTTCTTATGACAGTGGCAGAGGAAGATCAGGAGGTTTTGGGAGAAGCTCTCACTTTTCTTGTATGAAATGCTAAAATTGTGGATAGTTGGGGAATCCTTCTTATAGGTGTCTGGATAAACCAACATCCTAACAAGGGGAGAATAAAATAGCTTATGTCCAAGAAGAAGATTGCTCTAAAAAATCAGAGGTGAGCCTAGATTCAGAGAAAGGAGAACACCTTATGTTGAGAAGAATACTAATCAAGACACCCACCAAAGATGAGCACAAGAAGAGGAGGGATCTTTTCAAAGTGTAATGCAAGATATTGGGAAAGGTGTGCAAGGTAATCATTGATTCAGGGTTAGTAGATAATGTCATATCTAAGGAGGCAATAGAGAAGTTGATGCTCACTAAAATCCCACATGTGTGTCCTTATAAAATTACATGGTTGAATAAAGGCCAAAACATCTTAGTGAATGAACAAGTGTGGGTAGAATTTGCCATTGGAAAGTATCAAGATAGGATACTATGTGACGTGTTTCCAATGGATGCTTTCCATCTATTGCTTGGCAGACCATGGTAGTATGACATAGAAGCTATCCATAATGGGAAAGATAACAAGTACTCCTTCAAGAAAAATGGGGTAACTTTCAAAATATAGTCTTTAATAGAAGAAGACATAGTGAGAAGGTAGAATCCAGTGCCATGTTGATGAATGGAAAAGAATTCCTAAGGGATATGAAAGATGAAGAAGTTGGCTATGAGGAGGAGACTCATAAGAAATCACCTATGCCAAAAGAAGTAAGGAAACTATTGGATTGGTTCAAGGACATGATATGTGAGGGTGCACCAGCTTCACTCCCACCAAAGAGGGAGATAAGTCATCAAATTGACTTCATACTAGGAGCATCCTTGCCAAACAAAGCTACATACAAGATGACACCAGAGAAAAATAAAGAGATAGCTAGACAGGTGCAAGAATTGATGGATCAAGGATTGATTAGGAAAAGCATCAACCCTTGTGTTGTCCCAGTGGTGTTGGCTCCTAAGAAGGGAGGTAAGTAGAGGATGTGTATTGATTCTAGGGAAATAAATAGGATAACTATCAGGTATAGATTTCTAATTCCTAGAATAAAAGACTTGATGGATTTCTTGGGAGGTGCTAAGTACTTCTCTAAAATTGATTTGAAGAGTGGGTACTGTAGACACCTAAAATTGACTAGGTGTCTCTTAATCATCCAAATCTACAAATCTCATCCAATTGCCCTAAATCTCATCAAAATGCATCAAAATGGATCAAAATCATTCAAATGGACATTTATCAAGAAAATTGGACAAAATCAATTAAATCAAAGGATTAAATAATCATGAAATCAAATAAACAAATTCAAGCCTAAAAGGGATCAATCAAAATTATATAATTGATTTTAATCAATTAATTGTATAGTTTTAAAATCAAAATTCAAATCCAACCCATTCACCCTTACATGCCTAAATTAATTAAATGATTGAATTAAATAATTCCTAATTTATTTCAACTCAAATTGATCAACCAATGAGAATTGAGGATTTTGTCTTCTTGTCCTACCCTTTGAGGACAACCATTTAAATGGTCCCCCCATTTGAAACCATTTGAGGGATCAAACTCAACCAAGGATTAACCCATGGTTAATTCACTCTACCCCCTACCCTTGGGAATTTTCTATAAATACAATCCATTTTCTATGCATTTTACATCCTAGAAATTCAAGTGCAAAGAATCCTTATTATAGGCAATTTGTGAGCAATTGAGAGCATAGTGAGCATTTGCATAGCATTTTGATCATTTTGAGAAGCAATTGTTGATTTGAGAGCATGAATCATGAGCATTGGAGTTGAAAACACACATTTTTGAGCATTTGAGTTAAATTAAGCATTTTATATCAATTTTTCTCATTCTAGGATTGTCCTTGAGAGAGATTAAGGCTGAGAGCTCTCTTAACAAAGCTTAGATGGGGATCCATGAGATGTCATAGATTTAATTGCAATTCTTAAATTAAAATTGTATTTTATTTCCATAGAATTGTTGTTATTGATCCTAATTTCATGAAGGTATAATTTCTCACACACAAATGGCGCCCACCGTGGGGCTTTAAGCCTCACTTTCCATCATTTTATCATGTTTTCTTGTGTTTTGCTTCACTTTTTTGTTCATTTTGTAGAAAATAGGTGAAAAGCCACATACAAAGATTTAAAAGGCTTGTACAAAGATTTAAGAGCCGCTTACAAAGCTTTAAGAGCCACCTAAATATTTTTCTTCTATTTATGTCTTTCATTCTTAGGCCGCGTACGAGATAAATTGTGCCACCTAGTTCTGTAAAGGGCTGCCTGCTATCAGCAAAAGACCGCCTGTGATCTTTCTAGAGTCGCGTATTATCATTCTTTGACTGCAATTTGCACATTCTGTGATGCTTGTGGTTTTTCTTTAGCCGCTTGTGGATTTTCTAGAGCTGCTTTTTAACTTTTAATTACTGCTTTCAAAGTTTTAAGTTATTCTTTCTAATAGTTAAAAGACGCATATTAGCTGTTAAATTCTGCGTAGAACTTATTTCTTTTTATCAACTTTTAATTCATTTGTTCACTATTCTAACTCTCTGTATTTTTTATTCCCGCAAATGAAAAATCATCCAAAAGTACAGAAACCAGAGAAAAGAGTGACAAGGCCTAGCAAAGAGGTAAGAGCACAAAACAAGCTTTCTAAGCAAATTCATGTATCCAATATTTTAGAAATCTTAGAGGTGGAAGAAAATTTGTATAATCATTACATTAAATTTCTCAATGCCAATAAAATGAAATTTCCTACACTTTGAATTGATTTGTTGTTTTTGAGTTCTTTAAAACTAAATTGTGCAAAATTGAATCAAAGAACTTAGGAGTGATTTTGAATTCAATTTCAAGTTTTTCTTCACTTTTCTTTGGTTGTGTTGACTAACTTGTTGGAGGAGCCAGAGTGGGAATGATCACCACTAGGTGAGTTGAAAAAAAGAAAAATCTATCAAAAATGTGCCTAGCCTTTGCTAGCTTTGAAAACAAGGTATTTTTCTAATCAAGCTTGCATTGCTTAAATTGTGGCTTTCATTTAAACCTAGTCTAATTAGGAAAACCCCTATTATTTTCCAAATTAAACAAGCATTAGGCATATGCTCTTCACTTTTCAAAGTGAATCAAAAAGCCAAATGTGCGAATTCAATTTGGTAGAAAGAAAAGGATAAGGAATTAACCAAACAGTTCAATTTTAAGAACCCCCTTATCAAGGGGTTGAAAAATAACAAGCATGTTTGAGGTGTTTTGAACAAGGAACAACAATAGGGATATGCTCTTCACTTTCTAAGTGAATCAAAATCCAAAACTTGTTGAACCAAGTTCGATTTCTAGTTTTCCATGTATGCTAGATTAAAATAGAGCTTTAGAGGGTCTACCTCCCAAGATTTTCCTTACAAGGATGGTGAGAGGGAACAACCCAAAGTGGGATACAATCGCTTTTTCCATGATATCATCCAACCCACTATAAAAAAAATGCACTTTACCTTAATCGGAAAGTGACTAACTCTTGTGAAATTCATCCTCACTTCCTCAAGTAGTCCTTTGGGATTGCGCAAAATCATACTTTCATGCATGTGGGAAGCCCGCAAGGGGGTAAAGGAACTTGACAAGATTTAAAATGGAGGTGTGATTAAAACCTTGTTAATTAGTAAGCCTACCTTTTTAGAGCCATTGTTAAACACCATATTTGTTTGACTCTTAGGTAGATTGCTTGGAATAATTTCTTGTGCTATACCCGTAAACAAAACATCCGAGAACATACACTTTTAGTGTTTTTTAAGGGATATGGTTCAAATTTGATGTGTGTGTTGAGTTTTTACTTTATTTTCATGCCAGAATATTCTGTAACAAGTCTGATCAAAACCTTTAAACTTTTAATATTCAAAAAAATTGAAAATTTCAACTTTGATCAGCAAATAGCCACCTACAAATAATTTTGTGCCACCTACAAACAATTTTGTGTCACCTACAAAAAATTTTGTGCTGCCTAAAAATAATTTTGTGTCGCCTACAAACATTGTTTTTCCGCCTACAAATAATTTTGTGCCGCCTGTGAACTACATAGTGCCATGTAGAGGAATTCCAGTAACCGCATACCAAAATTTAAAGGCCGCCTACACACAGGCAAGTGTCACCCAGAAATAAAGAAGGGCAAACAAGGGGCATTTCCCAAGGGTTTGGAAAGATTTTGAAATCATATTTGGATACCCTTTCCAGAGTTATTTCTATCTAGTGCAACAATAGATCATATTCCTTCAAACGTTATAATGATGAATCTATTTGAGAAATGAATCAATCCTATGGTGGAGAATAATTATCAAAATCAAGATTAGAATCTCCATGGGACTCCATACGATGAAGTAACTAAAGATGAAATATTGGAGGCATCCCAAGATCCTAGGTTTATGGAAACAATGCACATAATTTTGAATAGGGATAAAGAAGCATATTTTGCTCAATTAGGAGCTACCCTTCCTCATAATGATGACATATCAACCTTAAAGAAGGATGAGAAAAAATAAAAGGATACATCATATAACAAGGCATCATTAAGATCCATATGTCCTTTGTTTTATGAACATGAGCCATCTAGATCTTCATCTTCTCCAAACAAAGAGGAATTTGAGAGAAACACACCTATCTTGGATCAACATAAATGTCATGACCACCCTATTTTTGATCAAGAGAATGAAGAGCATGATATCACTCTCAAGCAAGATCTAAACCAAAAACCTCTATCTAGCAAGCTTTCTCCCATATCCTTTACTCCTTTCATCCTTCGTCCATCTCACAAAGCTTCACAACTAACAAAAATTCCTCCACCAAAGAGTGAGCCTAATGATGATACTTTCCAAGTTGACTATGTCTACCCTCAAGGGCTGCCTCTAAAAGAAACCCAAGCTAATTTACATCTTTCTACAAATTGTTTCCATGCTTCAAAGATCTTGGACCCCAAAGCTTCATGTGATTCAAAGACTATTCAAAAGGATTCTCCATCATTCCTCCAAACATTACCCACACATATCCAAGCATCTACCTTGTCCTTAGAAGTGGCTCCATGTCAAGAGGATAATCCAAAGAGAAAAGAAACATGTATCAATAAAGATCAAGATCAAGATGTTATACAATCCCCTCCCATATTTGATGAAGGTCCCATATCCATAGAAGCTTGCGATGATCCCCTTGCACCCTTTCATGTCTTCCAAGCTAATATCCTTCCAAGCTTTATACCTATTCTAATTCCCAAGAAAGACAATATATCCTTTCCATCATTTCCAATGAACATATTGAAAATCAAGAGAAAAGAACCCTCTCTACACCATTTGAATATCCTTGTCAAGATCGAAGTATCCCATCAACTCCTTGTCATGATCCTCCATATTCACCTCAAGAAACCATCATTCCTCCAAATTCTATGCATGATAATAAATCCCTTCAAGCTTCAGTTGATCCTATCAAAGTTTCTCCTATGAAAGCTACTCATGAACCTATTGGTATACAAATAAATCTTAAAGATGAGAGCCTTGAAAATATAACTCATGCCAAAGATATTGATATCCCTTTCACACCTTATCTCCCTCCATTCAAATGCAACCATATGCCTTCACCATCCTCCAAATCCATTTTGGGTTCCTATGTACCAAAGCTAAATTATTCATCCCTTCCATCCATATTGGGTCGCTATATCCCTCCATCAACCATTCCTACCATCCCTAGCTCTCCATTCACTTACCCTACCATGTATCAAGATCAAGGAAGGCATACATACTTGAAGAATTTCCAAACACCCATCCATATGAACCCTCCATATTATTCCCATTCACCCACAATTCCCAAGTCTTTTGGAAGCAATTTGGATGTGCAACATAAAAATCAGAAATCCATGAAGCCACATGTGTATAAAAATCACCATGTCCCATCTAATCGACATGTGAATGAAATGAAAAAATAAATATCCAAAAGGCTGCAAAGGTCCACAAAGAAAAAATAAATATCCAAGAGACCACAAAGGTCCACCAAGCAAAAAGAAAAATCAAAGAAAATATGGGTTCCAAAATCCCTCATTGAAGAAATGCATTCTAAAGCATCACAAAAGAAAGAAAAATCAAAGACTATGTGGATTCCCAAGTCACTTTTGAAATACTTGCACACAAAAGAAAAATCAAACTTGACATTCAAGCTTTCAAAGGCTTCCATTCCATCTCCTTCTAAACATTTTCCACTTTCCAAGTCTACTTTGGGTTCCTATATCCCAAAATCCACTATCTTAGCTACATCCTTACCTCCTTCATCCGTTGTTCCTCCATCATTCCACCACCCTTCAAAGTGTTTGTCAAAGTTGTTCTTGCCAATATTTCCATCCACTACATACCTTCTTCTTATCCTCACATTCATTATCCAACACCTACTTTCCATCTTTCCATTCCTCTTATCCAATCTATGGCATAAAACCTTCACCACCATCTATCTGTATCCTTCATATGTATCCTTTATCATTACCTTATCAATATCTTTGAGCATCCTAGCCATCTTCATGGTTTATTATAGCATATATTTCAGAAGAGCGTTGTCCAAAGAGCCAAATGTTGGAGAAATTTTGAAAAATACTAAAAAAAAAAAAAAATTTTGAAAAAAGAGAAAAAGTGCCTTGGTGAAAACCTGGTAAAATAGGCACCTTAGTAGCAAAATTAAAGAGAAATAAATTTATCCTATGGTGAAAACCACTTCTTGTGGTGCCTTGGACAAGTACCATGATGAAAACCTGGCAAACAAACGTCATGCGTAATTCCTCCTCTTGCACTCTACACTTGGGGGCAAGTTTCATCCATGCTATCCTTCATCTTCCTATCATTTACCTCACTTGCATCCATATTCCCTCTTTTATCTTTGGTCTTGACAAGGTTGAACATATCCATGAGCATCAAGTATCTTGACACCGTTATCCTTTCCATCAGCTTATTCACTTGTTGTATCCATGCTACCCTATCATGATCTTTCTTCTCTCCAATCCACCTTCATTATTCCTAAGAAGTCTTTCCATAATCCCAAAATCATCCCCTCATCACCTCCATCACTCCTCTATCCTGATCATGCTATCTTATCCACATTTTACCCAAATTGATCCATTGGTCTTGATCGGAAATGAAGAATGTAAAGTGAAAAATTTGTTATCAAAAACCTCTTGACATGTCCACTCTTTTGGATCACTCACTTTCATGACATCAGGTCATTATCCCACATGGTATCTAGCACTGCATCATTGGCTTTCATTGCTTATCAAAAAATGTGTTTTGCATTGCTATATCCTTTTTCCTTAGCTTGGGTAATCTTGAGGAGATGGTCCTACGGGTCACATACACACATTTCATCCATCATGGCCTTTCTATTTCTAATCCATCAACTTGCAAATCCATCCTTCATGTCCTATACCTTGCTAGAGATTGGGGGAAAACCAATGTGATCTTGTTTGAGAGATGGTAAATTCTAAAAATAAAAAATAAAAAAAATCTCTAAAAACATCAAAAAATCAAAAAATCTCTAAAAAATAAAATAAAAATAAAAAAATCTCTAAAAAATCAAAAAAATCAAAAAATCAAAAAAACTTGCATAAAGTCTCAAAGCTACATTATTGCATTCTAGGTCCCATTTTTCCCTAAGTTTCACATTGGTTACACTTATCACTTGGGGGCAAACATCATGGATTTTGGTACCAAACGGATTCAAAAGTGCACAATTTTTGTCACACGACAGAAGCAGAATTTTAGAATTTCAGAAGAGAGATATTTTGGAACCTTTGATAGATATCATTGTTCAACCCTAAACAATTTGTTCCTACAACACGATCCTTGAGTTTCATTGACTTATTTTATCAGGATTAAAAATTGACAAACCCTAAAGGATCAAAATGTTTGGAATTCTTATTGAAAATCTTGATACATTTCAAAACACTTGGAAGTTTTGATGAGTTTTTCATTGAATTTTTTGAGTCATGTTCTTTTTAGCTAATCAATGATGTTTCGACTAGATTGGCAATGATGGAGACATGATGTTTTCTTAACTTCTGTGTGACTATTTTGAGGAAGATTCTTTAACTTGTGTGAATTCATCTAAGGACATGGTCATCAAAGAACCATCGAGGACATTCATATAGGAAGGAGGGTTAACATTTGTTTGTTTATGCAAAAGGATACCTTGGCTATTTAGATCTTCCATATCTTAATACCAACACCCACTTGGAACATTGAATCTGATTAATCGGTATTCATACCCCCATAGTTGGTCATTCAACTAGTGAGGGTTGTACTCGATTTTGGAGAAGGTTACCAAATGAGATGAAAGTCATATTCATATTCTTATGGTCACAGTGGCACCAATAAGGATTGTATCGAATCCTATTTCCACAACGCTCAATGATGAAAATATATGTCTGTTTACATTTCTTTCGCAAACACTCAAGGACAATTAGTTGCATTGCATTGCATTTTCATGATAGATTAATTGCATGTTTAAAGGATTTTCCTTAATCAAGACAGTGGAAGTTAATCATGGTTACATCATCACATGTCTGGTCCATTAAATTGACCAATGTTACATCAAGGATATCATCACTATGCATCTTCTCACCTAGGGGCAACCTCACCATCTGATCAACTAGGGGAAACCTAATTATCTTTATTTTTTGTACCTATAGTTGCACCTAAATCATATAAAATTCCCCTATCTATCAACCTCCCACCATTAATCTTCCCATAAAATCCAATCCAATCGAATATCAATCAATAGAATCATCCAATTGATCATTTTAAGTCAATCATTTATCCTATCATCCATTTTCTCATCTTGAGCGTATCAAATTTCCTAACTTTAGACTTGAGGAATGAAAATCAATCCATTTGTTTGCCTCTCTAGATCTTGAGAGTGAATTATTAGTTTATCCAATCAATCCATCAACCTACCTATCTGATTGACATCAATACAACATCAACCAAGTGATTCTAACTGACATCAAGTGATATCCAAACATCATCAACTTATCTCAAACATCAACAACATTTTCTCAATCATAGTTGTTATCATCAAATTCTCTTCACACTGGGGCATATTTTGTTTCTAGGATCATCATCAATGTTTTTCAAAAATGAAATCATATTGGATCTATTCTTCATCAGTTTCATCCAATCTTTGACATTGGCACATCAATATGTTTTCATTTCTAAGGGGGCATCATCATATCATATCTTTGGGTTCTGCATCATATCTTACATCAAATCTGGGGCATTAAAAATTCAAACTTTATCAGTGAAGTATTCCGCATCACGTTTCGCATCAGGGTTTCACATCATGTTATCAAGTTCAATATCAGGTTTTGCATCAGTTAATAAATCAGACATCAGTATCAAGTCAATGATCAGGACATCAAGTTTTCTTTGAATCAATGCGCTTCACACATCAATTCAAAGAGGGGCATTTGCAGACACCTAAAATTGACCAGGTGTCTCTTAATCATCCAAATCTACAAATCTTAGCCAATTGCCCTAAATCTCATCAAAATGCATCAAAATGGATCAAAATCATTCAAATGGACATTTATCAAGCAAATTGGACAAAATCAATTAAATCAAAGGATTAAATAATCATGAAATCAAATAATCAAATTCAAGCCTAAAAGGGATAAATCAAAATTATATAATTAAGTTTAATCAATTAATTGTATAGTTTTAGAATCAAAAATCAAATCCAACCCATTCACCCTTACATGGCTAAATTAATTAAATGATTGAATTAAACAATTCCTAATTTATTTCAACTCAAATTGATCAACCAATGAGAATTGAGGATTTTGTCTTCTTGTCCCACCCTTTGAGGACAACCGTTTAAATGGTCCCCCATTTGAAACCATTTGAGGGACCAAACTCAACCAAGGATTAACCCATGGTTAATTCACTCTACCCCCTACCCGTGGGAATCTGTTATAAATACAAGCCATTTTCTATGCATTTCATATCCTAGAAATTCAAGTGCAAATCATTCTTATTATAGGCAATTTGTGAGCAATTGAGAGCATAGTGAGCATTTGCATAGCATTTTGAGAAGCAATTGTTGATTTGAGAGCATGAATCATGAGCATTTGAGTTGAAAACATGCACATCTTTGAGAATTTGTGCTAGATTAAGCATTTTATATCAAATTTTCTCATTCTAGGTTTGTCCTTGAGAGAGATTAAGGCTAAGATCTCTCTTAACAAAGCTTAGATAGAGAACCATGAGATGTCATGGATTTAATTGCAATTCTTAGATTAAAATTGTATTTTCTTTCTATAGAATATTTGTTATTGATCCTAATTTCATGAAGGTGTAATTTCTCACACATAGGTACTATCAAATTAGGATGAAGGTAGGTAATGAGTGGAAATCTTCATTTACGACTACAGAGGGGTTATATGAATAGTTATTTATGCCCTTTGGGCTTATGAATGCACCAAGCACCTTTTATCAGGGTAATGAATGAGGTCTTGAAGGACTATATAGGAGTCTTTGTAGTTGTCTATTTAGATGATATCCTCATATTTAGTAAAACCAAAGAGGATCATATGGAACACTTGGAGTTAGTGTTGAAGAAGTTGCAGGAGGATAAACTCACCATAAACCTTATGAAGAGTGATTTCATGAAGGAAGAGTTAGTCTACCTTGGCTTTGTAGTTTCCAAGGGGGATTTGAAAATGGATAAAGAGAAATTAGAGGCTATATTGAACTGGCCTACTCCTAAGATAGGGACTGAAGTTAGGAGCTTCCATGGGTTAGCCCAATTCGATAGGAAGTTCATTAGGAGATTTAGTGAGATTTGTGCTCCAGTCCTAGAGACTATTAAAGGAGGATTGAAGACTAAATTCATATGGACTAAGGTAGCTAATGAGGGGTTTGAAAGTTTGAAAAGAGAAGTAGCCACTCAACCTATATTTTTGTTACCTAGTTTTGATAAACCATTCATTGTGGAGTGTGATGCAAGCAACATTGCATTAGGATCTTTCCTAAGTTAAGAAGGCAGGCATGTGGCCTTTTTAGTGAAAGACTCAATGAGGATAATTCTAGGTACTCTTCCTATGACTTGGATCTATATGTTTTTGTATAAGATTTAAATAAATGTAGGCATTATCTATTTCCTAAAGAGTTTGTTGTCTTTATAGACAACCAAGCATTGAGTTACATAAACACTCAAGACAAGCTTAGCTTGAGACACATAAAATGGATGGAGTTCCTACAATCATATACCTTAACTATAAAACATAAGAAGGGAGTGGAAAACAAAGTTGTAAATTTCCTTCGTAGGAGACTACTCACCATTCAAGAGATTCAGTTGCAAAGTACAGGAGTTGAAGGTTTTAAAGACCTATATGACGGGGATTGAGATTTATCAGAGATTTACAAAGTGTGTAAAGATTTTGAGAATCACTTTCATAGTGAGTTTGTAGAGTATACATTATAGAATGGATTTCTATTCAAAGGAAATCAACTTTGTGTTCCAAAAGGCTCAATGAGGGAGAACCTCATATAGGAGAAACATAATGGGAGCCTAAGTGGACACTTTGGACTAAACAAGACACTAGACCTAGTGGAAAGGTTCTACTAGTGGCCAAAAATGCAAAAGGAAGTAAGGAGTTATGTGGAACAATGTGCCATATGTCAGAAGGCCAAAGGAACTTCATCAAATGAAGGACTTTATCAATCATTACCCATCCAAAATAGACCTTGGGAGTGTATAAGTATGGATTTCATAGTGGGGTTACCTAGGACTCCAACTGGTTTAGACAATGTGTTTGTAGTGGTAGACAGGTTTAGTAAGATGAGCCACTTCATCCCATATAAAAAAACACATGATGTCAGCCATATTGCCTACTTGTTCTTCTAGGAAATAGTGAGGATTCATGGCCCACCAATGAGTATTGTTGTAGACAAGGATGTGAAGTTCATGGGGCACTTTTCAAAGACCCTATGGAAGAGACTAGGTACAAACTTATCTCATGGATCTGCCTACCATCCTCAAATGGATGGGCAGACTAAAGTAATCAATAGATTTCTTGGGAACTTGCTTAGATTTTTGACAAAGGAATATAGACAAGGATGGGAGAAAGTTATCCCATAGGTAGAATTTTCCTATAATGATAGCACAAATAGGACTATAGGGAAAATTCCATTTGATATTTTGTATGGGGAACATCCAAGGGGTGTGATGGAGCTCAAAGACCTCAAAGAATATGAGGGATTTAGTGGACATGCTGATGACTTCATACAATCAATGAAGGAAGTGCATGAACAAGTGAAAAAGACCTTAATGGAGGCCAATCAGAAGTTGAAGGCTAAAAGAGATGAGAGAAGAAGAGATTTTCAGTTTGAAGTGGGTGAGTTAGTAATGGTGTTCTTTAATAAGGCAAGGCTACAAAAGGGGATACCTAGTAAGATACATATGAAAAGGATTGGACCTTGCAAGATATTGGCTAAGTATGGACCCAATGCTTACAAGGTGGAGTTTCCCAAGGAGATGTCAATTTCTCCAATCTTCAATGTGAAGGATTAGATCCAGTATAAGGGACCAGATATGGATGAGTTACAGTACAATACAAAGGTGCATAAGGATATGGGAGAGTTCAAGACTCTAGAATAAGTCAAGCCACAAGTGAAAAAGATATTGGATTCAAGAGTAAAGAAGAATACAAGACACAAAGTCTTTATGGAGCATGTAGTGAAGTGGAGACAACAACCAAAGTAAGAAGGATACTTGAGAGTGACTTTAAGAAGCATGGAATTAGTGAGGAGTTCCTAACACCATAGGTACCTTAACTTTCTTGTTGCAGGGGGAGGATGGTGCAGGAGCACCCTAAGGTCTTTAGGTAGATCTTTAGTCATTTTGGCTTGTATTTTGGTTTGGCAAACCATCCATGAATAATTACTATTTTATAAAGTCCCTAGTGTTTTTTAGGTGTGTTTAGTCTTAGGAAAGATTAGGGTTTGTGTGTGGTTGAGTCAAAGTTGATTCTAGGGGTCTAGAACCTAGAAGTCAACCAAAAGGTCAAAGGGTTGACCAAAATTCCAAAATGGGAAGCTTTATAATTTTTTAATTTTTTAAAGTCATTTGAGGTCATTTGGTAAGGTTTGAAACCAAATGGGACCATCAAAGTAGAGAAAGTGTCATTTTGACAAAAGTTGTCAAAGTTGTCATGACAACATTTTCTAGATTTTAGGAATCAGCTCTTATGATGACCAAACCCCAACTAGAGGGCATAGATATGAGGAATGAGATTATATAAGGTGAATTCAACCCTAATCTGATAGTTAGATCTCATATTGTACAGACTGGTGACTGAAAAGAACCAATTTGCAGTGTAATTAAGTTACAGAGCCATCATCCATCACTTTTGTTGATTGAATGGATTGAATGAAAGCATGGAGAGTGTTTTAAATTTAATTCCTTATATCTCTATGGAATTGGATTATTTATTTTTTCTTTCTGGTTAGCTTTTGTTTAATTTCTTGTATTTTGTGAGTTCATTGGCCAGTTTTGGTCCAGTCATGTAAAAGATGGATTTTCTTGGTGTTCTTGTGGTTCAAACTCCATGAACACTTGGAATCCATTAGATCCTTGTATATAATTTTTAGATATGTCTTTTGGAGCTTGTGTGTGCAAGGGAATCTTGAGAACATTCAGGCCCTAGGCGAGTATTGGTTATTCTGGCTAGGGTAACTAAATAGTGCAGAGGCAATGGAGGTTTCTGAGTGATTGGTATGTGCCAATCAAGGTTAGAGGAGTGTGGGGGAATGAATTTCAGACCTTATAATGGAAGGATAATTTTTTAGGTACCCAATTTATCAACTAAAGAAACCCAAGAAACTAGACCAGTCTTCATGCCCTAGAAAGCCTTGTTTTTAGGGGTTTGGTGGAAGTCCACTGTACGGACAGTGTGGGAGTTAGAGACCTAAAAAATCTATAAGGTGAGGAAAAATCCACAAATAATATACAATTTTTTTCTAGGGTTTTTAAGGTTTTTTAGGAGAAAATCTACCTTTTTAGTGTTTAGGAGGGCTAATAGGCCTAAAAAGGCTACAAGGCCTAAAAGACTAGTAATTTGGAATCCGATTTGAAAATGGGTAAAAGATTCACAAAATTGGATCCATAGGGGTTGGCTTAAACCTAAGAGGAGTAAGGGAACCAATCCTTAATAATTTGACACCATTGGAGTGGTAGGAGGCTAGTGAACCCATGGATGCAAGAAGGTCATGGGGGAGAGATTAGTGAAGAGTTTGGAAGTTGGTGGATAGCTCCTAGTGAAATTGGGGATCAAAGAGGAATCCTCTAGTTAGGGTAGAGATAGATACCCTAAAGAAGACCAATAAAAGGTCTTAGAGAGAGCTATAATTCTGGAGGAGAGGATATCTCCATCACCATCCTATCCTTTTTTTGGTTCACAGTGAGATACACACATCTTACTGGGCAAGGTAATCACACACTCTCTTTTTCTCTTTGACTGGTGATCTCTCTCTTATCGTGATCTTAGGGTTGATAAAGAATTTAGTCCTTGGGGTATTTAGGATTCCTTTATCCCTTTTTTTTTCAATAAGATTATCTTTTCTTCATGATCTCCTTTACCAAGAGTTTGCATCGAGTCCATACTCTTGCTAAAGTGGGGGCTAAATGTATAGTCGGAAAATAGAAGCACTTCCATTGTAGACTAATTTAGCCTTTTGAGTAAGTGGTTTGGGGTCATTTAAAGTGATTTGAATGGGTATTTGACTTGGATCTAGCTTTTTCCCCTATTCTGCCCCATTTCCCACTTTTCCAGCCTGTTTCTGACACCCTAAACTGGAAACTAAGATTTTTGACCTCAAGATCAAAATCGACCTTTCTGGGTCAAGGTCAACCTCAGCCATGACCTAGGTCAAGGTTGAACTTACCCTTGACATAGGTCAAGGTTGACCTTGATCTTGACCTAGGTCACAATCGACCTTTTTCTGACCTAGTGTCTGAATTTTAGATTTCCAGGATTTCCAGATCTTGAGGTTCAGAAAAGTTTAATTCCCACTTCCGGGTCGGCTGTTTCAGTATTTGAAGCAAAGATTCTTAAATTATATTTAATATAGGTCCAATTATAAGGGTATAGGTCTAATGGGAATTTAATTCTCCTATGTAGGCCTCTCTAGAAGATTCTGCCCTAGATTTGTATATATCAAAGCTTTCTCTCATTTTCTCTAACCATCATCAAGCATAATCACAAGCGCTCAAAGACTTGATAACCATCAACTAAGTGAAAGATAAGGAGAAATATTTGAAGCAAGCATCTATTTTCAATCATTCAAGCATTCAATCCAATTCATCAAGTAAATCCGTTGGTATCCATTGAAGGATTCAAAGCTCTATGGAGCTCTCTTGTTGAAGATTTCTCCATCCACATTCCTCCAAACTTCTTCCTATTCCAAGATCCAATAAAGATTGGTGTTAATTATCTATATGAAATTGATTTGAGGCATCCTACATTCTACATTCTACATCCATTTGGTGCATACATACTTGTGGATCCAAGGATTCGAATCCACCACAAGGGCTTCTATACAAGCAAGGTGAATTTGTTTATTTACTTTGTTTACTTATGCAATTTCAATTCGATTATAAGGTTGATTCCAAAACTGGGGTTTGACCAAGGAAAAACCCTCCCCCCCAACAAACAAACCATTTTTCTTTTAGGTATAGGTTTAGAACAGTAGATCAGAGTGCATATTTAGATACCCTTTTTGACAAACTTTCGGGAACCAAAAATAGATTTTCAGTCTGTGACTTTTTAGGTTGATTCTGCCCTAGGTCACAATCAAAAATTCTAGGTCAAGGTTGACATTGACTTGAGGGTACAAATTAAAACTATGTTAGAATGGAAAACAATTTCTAGGTTTTTTAGATCTCGCAGTTTTAGTTTAGGATCGCAAAAATTAACAGTTTCTGAGACCGTTTGATAGGGATTTTAGCGGGTTCTTTTTCAAAGGTAAGTATTTCATTCCATTTTCCTTTGCAATCATTTCTAGATTGACACTCCTTAATATGAAAATTAAATTTATGTGGATAATATGTGCATAGGGTAACTTTTATGAGGAAATCTCCATTGTTCTAAACCCTATCCATATTTTTCATCTTTACACTTACATATGCTAGTTTCACACCAAATATGTGACAATCGCAATGCTAATGGATTAAAATTATATTAATACATAGAATAAATATAGAAGACTCATTACACACTACACTATGACCCAAAAATAGGTCACACTTAAGATGTTACAATGTGCATTACATTTTCCAAGACCAAAAATGCTTGGCCATCAATAGATCACTATATGTTGTAGCCAATATAACAAAAGTTACGATGAACTTGTACAACTATGTAGACATATGTAGAAAATCTATAGCCAATGCAAGTACAAGAAACTGATAGAATTGTCCATGTAAAATAGGACACTGAAAGTATGCTAGTGCACTAAAATAAATAGACCATGAGTAGGATAGTGTACACTATAAATGAGTACCAAGAAAACAAAATGTGTTCACATTGAACCTATCCTGAGCATAACCAAAAATCTTGTTGCATAACCAATAACCAATAGGTACATAACCACAATTTCCAACAACCAACCGATACTGCTAGAGTGTCAATATGGAGGTTTTTACATCAATGGAGACCAATGAATGTACTTCCTCATATATTAGAATAGATAGTAGATAATAAATGATCATGAGGGCATGCATAGTGCTCGATAATATTAATGACACTGTTCTAGGATAGTTGGAACTACAGAGAGTCATTGGGGTTGCTATAATTGAAATTTGTCCTTCCTAGGTGGTGCAATAACTATGAAAAATTTACATTGGCCTCTTTTGAAATAAAAGTTCCACTTAAGGGTTCAAACTTTCATAGGAGTTATGGAACCAATATTGGGTTACAATTAAAGCTTTGGAACTATACCTTTATATTTTACTCATGTATTAGAAAAAATCCCCTTGCATTGTACTTACTTTGGAAAATGTTCCATTATAGGCATTGTCTTTTGACAAAGGTTAATGAACCATTGATCGGGCCTGCAGTATATTTTTGAAACCCTTATTGGGCCCCAACAAATTATTTTGAGCTTTATCCTTCTTAATTTTGTTTTTTCCTTCTTCAAATTTGATGTTCCTCTTTTGTCTTCAAATCTCAATAATAGTTTTGGAATAACTTGTTAGGCCCAAAATTTTATTTTTTGAACTAAACTTACCTTTCCTTAGTTTTTCCTTTGAAAATTCATTGTTCCATTTCTTATTGCGAAATCCAATAAGAGTTCTTGAACTATTTTTCAGGTCTAAAAATTTGATTTTGAATTGAATCCTTGTTTTAATCTGCCATGAACTTTTATCTAAGCTCTTTCATAGACATTGGATCCTACCACTAGTTTTGTAACTGATGTTGGACTCCAAATCGTGACTTTGAACTACAACTTAGACATCTAAAAAATGGAAATTTTGTAAAATGAGTAAGTCATGAAGGAAAAGGTCTTCGAGGCCATTATGCAACAATAATTTTTAGCCTATTGGAATATTTCTCATATCAAATAAGCTAGAGGTGGCATAAAATGCCAACAATTATATTTTTAGATTTCAAGCTTTGGTTACAAATTTTAGATTTTGATTAGTGGGTAATCTTGTTGGAAAGTGACATTGCAAGCAATTGTTATTTTGTCATTGATGTCAAGCCTTAATTGGTGAGACTATTGTTATCTGTTTGAGTACCATATCTATTGTTGATGAAGAAGATTTAACAAGAAGACCAAATGAATGGTTGAGTTAAGGCAATTCAAAGGGTACTTGATCAGTTGGCACTCTGGAAAAGTAATTTGTTGTTTATCTTTCAAAGATAGTTTTTCTAGTTGTTCTGTGCTGAGCAAGTTTGGCTTGTGCCGAGCAAAGTTGGTTATGATGAGCAAAGTTTCTTGTGCTGAGTAAAGTTGCTTGTGCCGAGTAAAGTTTCTTGTGATGAGCAAAAAGTTGCTCAATGCTAAGCACCATTGAAATTTTTGAGTGGAAACAGTGATGTTGGTCGACTTACAGTAATTGGATTAATGATGAGATTTGAGATCTCTAGCTGACTTAGTTGATTTTATTGGGATATGTAATGTTAATTAAAGATTGATCCACGTCATTTAATGTATGAGTAACTTTAATTAATGAATGGTTTCAAGATTTAATTAGAGACTGCTTTGGAGAAGTAAATGTAATGCAAAGATGGGATGATCTGTTGGATCTAACCTAACCTAAGATCTATGATCTTGTTTAAGCGACAAAAGATTTATCTGACCTAGACAGAGAGGTATATGACAACCTCAAGGGGTTATTCATTAAGTGTGGATGAATGCATGTGTATGCAAAAGGTTTTCATAGTTGATTTAATGTTTAGCATGATCTAGCAGAGAAGGCAAAGGCAAAGGCAGAGTGTTACATATGTGATTGCTTGATGGATTTCCAAGCAGATCAGAAGGTTGAAATGACAATGAAGGCTATCTAGTAAGTTGACATCAGAGCTGTAATTGGATCTAAATTTGCAAAGTAATTTGTATGTACCA
Source organism: Thuja plicata (assembly GCA_018584345.1). NCBI lineage: Eukaryota > Viridiplantae > Streptophyta > Pinopsida > Cupressales > Cupressaceae > Thuja > Thuja plicata. The sequence continues at coordinate 2,222,638 of MU226891.1, forward strand.
GATCACAACTGATGATTACTTTCTTACCATTATATTAGTTAAATCCTCTAACAAGGTTGACTTAACAGTCATTTGTATAAATCCTCTAACAAGGTGTAATTCAGATTGGAATGTTCTAGGTCCTGTAACAAGGCCACTCATGATAGGGTGATTAAATCCTTTAACCAGGTCACACATAGCGGTGTGTTATTGTAACCTTTAACAGGGTTGGCTCCTCACAGGGCATCAGTTCAGAAGAGTGAAAACTTAGTAGCATGTTACTGGCAGTTTTTCCCATATTGGGTTTCCACGTTAAATACATGTGTCAACTTGTGTGAATTCTTATGGTTTGCTTTACTATTATGTTACTACAAGCTAATTTCAATTAACAGTAAACTACATGATTAAAGTTTTTGATTTATGCTACTACTGCCGAGTAGACCTGAAGTACAAAAAGTTTTTATTTTCTACATCTAGACCTAAGGATAACTGATTCACCCCTCCCATCTCAGTTATTCTAAATTCATTCTAATAATTGGTATCAGAGCTTTGGTCTCCTGAAAACGGTTTGAAGGTACTTGGAGCGAAAATATCAAGATGTATAAGAAGGAGGTTCCCAAGTTGAACAAAGATAACTTCCCTGCATGGTAGAGCTTGATGAAACTACATTTGGTTGGTATTGGAGATGATGCTAAGCGACTTATTGAACATGCCTATGTACCACCTTCTACTCCTCTCTCAGGTGTACAACTAAGAGAAAAGCAAGAGCACAATCAAGTAATGTTGGAGATCGCCTCCTCATTGAGCTATTCAGAGTTTGATGATATAAAGAACTGCATAAATGCAAAAGAGATGTGGGACAAACATGCAATTGTCTGTGGTGGAGACACAAATGTTTTGAGAGCTAAATCAGAAAGTCTAAGAGGTAAGTTTGATGAGATGAAAATGCAAGAAGGAGAAAATGTTATTCAGTACTATGGTAGAATAAAATAAGTTGTAAATGCCATTAGAGGGGCTAATGGAACTATTGATGAGAACACCATTATGAGCAAGGTACTAAGAAATTTACTTCTTGTATATGCTATTAGAGTTTCTGCAATTCAAGAATTGAGATGTACTCCTAACAATAATCTGAATCTGAAAAATCTGATAGGTAGACTCACTTCATTTGAAATGTCAAATTATGACAATTATAATCCACAAGGGAATGATTCTACTTTTAGATCACAACTGGTTCTCAATAAATCTAAGAAATGAAAGAAACATGTGGACAGTGATAGTGACACTTCTGATGATGATCTTGAAGAACTTGAAGCACTCATGGCAAAAAGGCTCTCCAGAGGAAAAGGAAAATACAGAGGTAAACTTCCTATTATTTGTTT
>MU226891.1:2233167-2246422 GCA_018584345.1 Thuja plicata
CCTAGGCAGCCATCAGGACCAAGGCCGAGAAGGCCCTAGAAAAGCTCCCATTAACAATGAAGTATCTGAAGGGAGACACCATTGTGGGATCAAAGATTGATTCCAAACTTCAGTTGATCACTGACACTAGTATCAGAATGTGGACTAAAATACAGGCCCTAGTAAAAATAATGTTCATACAACAGACAGCCAGAGATCCATTCACTATCAATGTGGCCAACTTTGGGATCCTCAAAGTTGCTTGCTTCCTCTGCTCCATGCAAGCCTTGGAGCTCATTCTCACTTTGGCGAGACATTATAATACAGCCACTTGTTCCATCATGCTCACTGCCCCAGCCCCAACTAGATACCCAACACATATGGTGTCTCTAGACATTGCCACTTTTTAGGCAGGACTGCGGATTCCCCAAGTTGATGATCCAGCCATTCTCACCCAAGCTCTGGCCTTGAAGGAATTTAGAATTTATAACACATGGACCGGTAGTATCTCAATAACAAATGGCTTAAGGTGCCAAGGAAATACTTCAAAAAGATGAACCTAGAAATCCCCCAGACCGAATTTAAAGAAAGCATATAGATGGTGATCGTCGCACTATACAGGGTCTTTGGATAGCCCCATGCTTAGGAATTCTCAGCATGGATGTACTATTTCTTGTTGGGCATTGCATCTAGCAAGAAAAACCTTGATTGGGCCACTATCATTGCAAATTATGTGGACTCCCAACTTCTCCAGGTCTCCAAGACCTCCAAATTCTACATGCCATCTTATTTTTTGTGGGCACTATCACAACAATGCACTGTGACCCAGGGATTACTTACAATAGGTGTGCTTGGAACTAGCATAGGCCAGAATGCTCACTAGGATTACTTCCTATAGATCTAATGGGAGGCTAGTTTCCTCAACTTCTTCTAAGTGAATGATTCCTTCATTTACTACAACCTCCTCACACCTACTCGAGACGTCGGATACCAGCTCTCCAAGGAAGCAATGGACTTGGTCAGAACTTATGGTTATTATTACATTCAGTTTCAGTAGCATACATGGTATTATAGATTGGTCACAAGTTTGAATCTCCTTGATGAGTGACACGGGCCTACGATGAGTGACATTTTGGGGATTTTTGGTAGTGTGACAATGTCCCTTATGAGATTCGTGACATGGTTTAACCATCTCCTATGGATTCTATAAGTCCAGTGTTTGTAATGGGCATTAACATGTTGATCTTTTGGTGCAATGACAATCACCCTTGTAACATGAATATGGTTTAGCAACATAATATTCATTGTAATATGTAGATCTTATTCTTTGGCTTTGGATGATGTCATGGGTGGATAACAAGTTATATTGAGGGAGGAGATTTTGGTGTAGTCCATGTTGCCCCATTTTTGTTCTGCATATCTTTAGAGAAAAATGGATGTTTAGTGCATAGTGATGGTCTTAAAAACATTGTGCAAGTCTTGAGTCTAAGTCTAGTTTTTCCTTTAGGCTAAGGAAACCTTTATCAGATTTTCCCAAATCACCTTCTCCTTTGTAATCTGGGGGGTTTTATCCGAGATCATGTCATATTGGGTAGGTTAAGCTCCCAAATCTGATAAAGGTCACAATTCAAAGGTTTCTAACATTGATTTTATATGATTTTGAAATCTTTAGCTTTGGTACTTCATTTTTTCTCATCGACAGAAAATTGGTTTCAGGCTTCTCCTTGGTGGATAACCACCTGCAGAGTGCGTTTTTCGTAGATGACAATTTTAAAAGTCTCAGTAGTTAGTGGAAGTTTAAAATAGAAAATTTGGTGCTGGAAAGACTATTGCACTCAAAATAAATCCTTGTGGGCTAGAGGAAGGATCAAGTGATAAAGAATCTAAGATCAAAGCTTATCGATGGAAAAGCAGAAAGTAGCATCTCCACTACTCCAACAGGCAGGTTTTGACTCGTAGGATGCGTTTCTGCCAAATTGTTATACGTGAGATTTATGAAGAAAAATCAACATGTGAGGAGACTTAAGGTGTAAAGAAAGTAGATAAAACCGTCATATATCATTTTTTCATTGTAACAAGTTAAACTTTTGTTATGCCCTGTATATACCCATCCCTACATTTTGTAGGCAAAATGTTGGGTCCCCCTTTTTTTCTGCTTTTGCATTTCCTTTGGTTTCTTTTGTTTCCTTCATTTCCCCTCTGGGCTTTGCTTCCACAGAGGTTATTTTTATTTTTCTTTTGTCTTCTTTAGTCTCCAGAACCCAATCCTAGAGTTTGTCTGTTCTTTTGAGTTAGCTGGATTCTAGACTCTGGGATTCTCTGTCATCATGTCTCCTTTTGGGAGAAGATATGACTGCATGGAATTCCTGGGCCCAGAGTCTGGAGGTTTTCTTGTTCCAGAGTTTGCGGAGAGAAAGAAACACATTTTTACCCTAGGGGTATAAATAGGAGTTACCTGTCATTTTTACATTTACCGCAATTAAACACTCAGAGCGATTTTAACGCGATTAAGGCAAATTAAATAGTATTTTTCTCCATATTCTTAGTGGTTGATTAAATAGTGATTTGTAGTGCTTACTCATGGTTTATTGAAGGTGAACTTGTTGCAGAGCACCCCCATGCTCATATTTCCCACATTCTGCATGTTCCTAGGTAGGCTTTCAGCTCTCTTCTTTCTGTTTTTAGGTTTCCTGGTTCTCGCTTGTTTTGTCTCATTTTCTTTTTGTTTTTTCTTTTGTCTCCTATCTCTGGTGTTGCTTTCCTGTTGCCTCCCATTGGTGGGTTGGCTCTACCAGAGGGTTGTCCATCCTCTATGCAGCTATAGCTTAGATATAAGTGTTATGTATATTTTGTAGGATAGTGTGAGTGCCTCTCTATATTATGTATAATCTATAAATTGTGTGATTTTCTGTGTCTATTTCAGCCAGCCTACGAGTCATGCTTTGGCCCTCATGTGTGCTTTGGCTCTATCTGTACATTCTTTGTATAACCTGCACTCAGTCTAGTGGTGAGCTTGTCACGCTCTGTGTGTCATAAGACCTAAATGTGGAGCTCATCCGAGAAAGACGTCTGCCTGGTTCAAACTTGGCACCTCACTAGTTTGAGCCATGGCAGTTTTCTCTCTCCTCTATCAAGCCATCCTTAAAGGAAAATTAAGTTCCCATGTGAGTATTCAAGTCCAGCCCAAGTGGAAGTTATTTCCTCGCATATTTGGACAGTTTTCGGTGTTAATGCCATAATTCACATTACTGCATGGTCACGTGACACTCCCACGTCAACCTAATATGGCTCATTTCTGGTCATGTCAATAACGGTTAGTTTTCTCGACTCCGGGTCCCAGGTCTTCATTTGCTCTTTGTTTCTTTCTTATCACATGTTCTAAAGTCCCTGGAGGCTCGAGTAGAGGTCAAATTCCTAGGTCATTCTTATTATATGTATATCTTTTTGGAGTTTTACGTGAACTAACAATTCTTTCAAGAATGGGTGTGATGCAATGGTAAGATCTCTGGAATCCAGAATAATGCTTTGTTTTGTATAAATACTGACATTCATCCTATTTTTTAGGTTTCCATAATTAAAATCACCAATCATGTTGGAGGAATATGCATCATCTCCCCCTAGGAGTCCAAATCTCCCCACCACTGCTGCCACCTAGGCAGCCATCAGGACCAAGGCCGAGAAGGCCCTAGAAAAGCTCCCATTAACAATGAAGTATCTGAAGGGAGACACCATTGTGGGATCAAAGATTGATTCCAAACTTCAGTTGATCACTGACACCAGTATCAGAATGTGGACTAAAATACAGGCCCTAATAAAAATAATGTTCATACAACAGACAGCCAGAGATCCATTCGCTATCAATGTGGCCAACTCTGGGATCCTCAAAGTTGCTTGCTTCCTCTGCTCCATGCAAGCCTTGGAGCTCATTATCACTTTGGCGAGACACTATAATACAGCCACTCATGCCATCATGCTCACTGCCCCAGCCCCAACTGGATACCCAACACATATGGTGTCTCTAGACACTGCCACTTTTTAGGCAGGACTGCAGATTCCCCAACTTGATGATCCAGCCATTCTCACCCAAGCTCTGGCCTTGAAGGAATTCAAAATTTATAACACATGGACCAGTAGTATCTCAATAACAAATGGCTTAAGGTGCCAAGGAAATACTTCAAAAAGATGAACCTATAAATGCCCCAGACCAAATTTAAAGAAAGCATATAGATGGTGATCATCACACTATACAGGGTCTTTAGATAGCCCCATGCTTAGGAATTCTCAGCATGGATGTACTATTTCTTGTTGGGCATTGCCTCTGGCAAGAAAAACCTTGATTGGGCCACTATCATTGCAAATCATGTGGACTCCCAACTTCTCCAGGTCTCCAAGACCTCCAAATTCTACATGCCATCTTATTTTTTGTGGGCACTATCACAACAATGCACTGTGACCCAAGGATTACTTACAATAGGTGTGCTTGGAACTAGCACAGGCTAGAATGCTCACTAGGATTACTTCCTATAGATCTAATGGGAGGCTAGTTTCCTCAACTTCTTCTGAGTGAATGATGCCTTCATTTACTACAACCTCCTCACACCTACTCGAGACATCGGATACCAGCTCTCCAAGGAAGCAATGGACTTGGTCAGAACTTATGGTTATTATTACATTCAGTTTTAGTAGCATACATACATTCAGTTGACCGGGTTCTCTGGGAAAACCTATTTATTACCCAAACATTATGGGGATAAAATAATTCTTTTAGAGTACTGCAGGAAGATCCTGGAGCTGCACACCCTCTTCACAATGAAGAAGGTGACAAACGTCCCATTCCCAATCACTTGTGGGAACTACTCTTGTAGTCTGGCTATGGAAAAGGAGGCAGACAATGAACTCAAAAGTCTTGGGTTGGCAGAGTTTTATCTAGAGAAAAAGAATTTTGATCTGCTAGGAAAAATAGCGATGACACTTCCTGGGCATCAGAACCCCACAAGTATCACATTGAAGATTTTTGGGAAGGCTGTCATGATGATTTTGAAGTCCAAAACTGGCATTTCATCTGGATGACAATGGGAATGATGAAGAGGCTCAAGCTTTGAAAGTTCCTGGATGACTTTTCATATACCGGGTCCATAGTGGACCTGCAATATAAATAAAAGGGAGTAGATAAGATGGCTCTCTCTAGTGGCTTGGGATGCATAGGAGGGTCCAACAATAGAGGACCCCACCCATGACGTGATTAGGCATAGTCATGCATATTTCAAAAAGGCATGCCTGACAAGTACATGTAAATTTGGCCCATTTGTATGGGGTTGAACTTCTGGGGCCAAAACCTCCTTGCAGGGCAAGGACAGAGGAAAGAGGAAAATGGGGACCCTATCTCAAGTCCTGACCACTACTCCCATAGTGGAAAAAATGTAGCAAACCTTGGTGGCATCCCAACAAATGAAAGAAAAATTAATCACCCGGTTGGCCACCCCAATTATTATGGTCGGACCGGTCCGCCCTTCCACTTATCCCTCACTTGCAGAACTAATGGTCCAAGTGGCAGGGACCAAAGCGGAGGAAGAGTGAAAAGCTATGGTGGATGTCATGCCCCCTTTGGTAACTAGGAGAAAGAAGAAAAATACAAGTAGCCCTCAGCCAAAGGTGGAGCCAGAACCTGGGATGCCCGACATCCCTGAAATACAAATTGTTTCTTTGGACTCTCCGGAGCTGGACAATCAACCCGAGGATCCCTTGGAGACCTCCCCTCCACACAATGACTTCAAAGACATGTTCAGGGAAGATGAGCTTGTATAACTACAAGGGGATATCAGGAAGGCAGTAGAGGAGATATTTTCCCAGGAGGAAGTGGTGATTCCTGTTGAGAAGGAGACCCTGGAGGAAGAAGCTTCCATAGAGAAGGAAGGCCATGAAGAAGGGGAGAAGGAGAAAGGACATATAAATGTCTCTAATTTTCCAAAGATATAGGTCCCAAACACCAACATCGTGGAGGAGAGGCAAATACAGAATGAGAAATCAACCACTTCTCAGAGAACCAGACCTACGGGAGATACCGTGATCTCAGCCGCCATGCTTCAAATGTTGCCTCCTACTCCAAAGAGGGTAACCTTTGGTGAGGTAATTAGAGTGGCCTAAATGCTAAATTTTGGCCTGATACCTCCACCACCTCCATAAAATACACCAACGGAGGAGAACATTCTGATAGAAGGAGTTGACGAAAGACAACAAGAGTAGCAAGGTGGGGGGTAGAACCCCAAATATACAGATGTCGAAGTTGATGCTGCTAGAGACATGGAAACCAAGGTGGAGGATACTAATGCCACTAAGGTGGATAATGTTGGTGTTCCTGAGGATACAAGGAAAGAGTCTAGAGAGACTCAAAATACTACGGATGCGTAACAGAACCCCAGAGGGGAATTACAAGATCAAACTCTGGCAGCAAGGCCACCACTTCCACCACAATGGTTGGTGGATTCTAGAAAAAGGAAGGTCCTAGCACCGGCCAAGGCCCATCTCTCTTTGGCATAGATAATGGCACAAGCACAAAATCCCCCTAAGGCGAAGAAATCCTGGCAGTCCATACCCTCTGGACTGGGCCGAGCGGACACATAGTCCCAGGGGTGGACACAGAGATGAAAAAGGCCAAAGATTATGCAATCATGAAGATATATTTAGGGAAGAGGGGAAAGGAGGGTGAGTTGGACCTGCTAAAAGAAGCATCCAAGGTGATAGAAGCCCGCTACGAGAAGGAAGCCCAGAAATTCAAAGAAGAGAAGGAAAAGAATGCAAATCTTGTTGGGCTATTGAAAGAACTTGCATAGCCTATCACTGCCATTCTGCTAGAATATTCCACATCTGGGGCACCACTCCCATAGGGTGACATAGATGCACTTAGAGGGATGAAGAGGAAAGTGTAGAAAATTGATGATTGGGTAGCTGAATAGGTGGGAAACATCCAATGTTTCCTAGTGGCCACACTCCTAGACTTGTACGCAACCAGTAATGTTTTACACCAAGCCAAAACCACCATCTCCATCTAGGAGGGGGAGATTGATAAATACAAGGCATGCATAGGTGAGTTAGGGGAGCTCATGAGCATCGGGGAGGAAATTTTTTCTGAGGATGGAATTTTGGGAGATGAGTCCTTTGAATTTGTCTGGACCCAGCACTCTAGACTTGATCTCACATTGGAGATAATCAGGCAACTGGTAGGGACCCTGGAGGACAAAGTTCTGTAGGTGGACTATTTTTTAAATTTATACAAGGCATTTATTTCAAAAGTTTGGGGAGTCAATCCCTTTATTACTAAAACATGTACTCCAGAGGAATACATCATGGGAAAATTTGATGAGCTAATGGAGTCTCGATACCAATCCCTAGAGGGAATGGACGGAGTAAAAATGACACGTATAACATGCATGGTGCTCCAGGGCCATGATGTGACAAAATGGCCATAGAATTCAGGTCAAATACTCTAGATCTAGGTGAACAGGTCAAGGCGTCCAAGTACCGTCAGGCCGGTCTCAAGGACATTAATGAGGATGGAACCTCCCAGCTCCTGGAAACAATCAAAAATAGTAAGGAGTAATAAGGTCCTCTAGATTCTGGAGGTTTTCGTCAACAAGGTATACTTTAAAAATTCTCTATTCTTTGAGCGCAAGCTCCCAGATCCCGAAGTCCTAAATCTAGTAAATTTTGCATTCTTTAGTGACTTGCATCTAGGTTCCTAGAGCTTACTAGTCACTATCAGGCAGCTACTAGGGGTGTTAGAATACAAGTGAGCCCAGCAAGGCACATCAACTCTAGGGATGGTTCTGATAGATGGTCTTCCCAAGGCATCGCTCCAACATTAAACACTTGGCACATCAGAGATAGTGAGCCTCTTTTTCATTGATGAGGTATGTAGCCTCGATCCCTAGGGGATCAGATTTCTTCTATTCTGTCTCGCTCTCTTCTCAAGGTCGATTCTTCCATACCTCTTTTCTTGTTGCATTATTCTGACATGTCAGACCTCTTCTCTCTTCGAGGTTGTTGTAGTGTGGTGCAGGTAGTATCAGCCACCGGAAATCATATTTTATTGTTGAGTGTAAAGTTGGATTAGGTTAACTTTAGGGCAAATATGTATATGTGTATAAATAATAAGTCTGACCTCATTTCTAGGGTCCATAGAATTGATGATTTTGCAGTTCATAGCTATAGCACTTTAAGAATTTCATTTCTAGTAGTTGCAGAGCTCAATGCTCCTTAGTTCTTAGAATTTATTAGTAGATAGATTCTCCTTTGGAGCCATTATTGTATGCACCAGTCCTCGCTGGAAAACTTGTTAATGAAGAAAGAAGAGTTCTGGCAATGATGTTGTTAGCGTTTTGATCTTTGAATTAACATTATTTTGTGTTGTATGTTTATAATGTCCCTTTCTCTAATGTTTTAAGTAGATTAATGACCTTCTTTTCCCCTTTTTATTGAATATGTATGAACTGATGGTTCTGTATGCATTCAGTATTTTAGTGTAGCATGTTAGAGCTTGGTTGATGTTTTAACTGTATTCGCACAACTATAGGTAGAATGGAATACTTCTAACCCTGGTGTATCTTTTGAAGTTTCTTTGATAGTCCAAATGCTTGCAGGAAACCCCAACCTACAAAAATCCTCGGAGAAGACGAGCCAAGAAAACCAGCTATCCCCCCGAACAAAATAGTCACACTCCCAACTTAGCTCACACACCGTCGAGACCCAACTCTCATGTGATTGAAGGCCTGAAGAATTTATTCCCCTTACAACCTTTACAGGCGAAGTTGGCTGGTACCCCGGTACCTGGTGACAACATATCTCTGTTGGAAGACCAGTCACAAAGTCCTGTCAACAACTTCCTCCTTGGCAGATCTTTACGTAGGGAGTGCTCCAAAAACATTTCTCTGCCCAAAGGGAAGCAGAAAAGTAATTATCCACTATCTCCAGAAAGTTACCGTTATACTTATCTAAAGGGAAAAGGTGTTTCTTAATAGCCTATAGAGGTAAATTAATTAATTCAAATAAATTTATTTTACTTCATAACAAACTTTTTCATAAATGCTTAAGTCTTTTCACTCATATGGCGCAGGAATTTGGCCGTTAATGGTAAAAAGTCAAGAGTTATAAAATTAGTGAAGTATTGAGAACAAGAATTACCATCTGTTTGTCAAATTTTCTAAACTAAAATCCCTGGTGATAGTTGTTCCTTGCTTTCATATTCTTGAGATAGATTCCTGGTTCCTAATTCAAATCAATCAAAGCATGGCCACCAGATTCATGGGATTCGATGGGATGAATGGTATCTCCTCTGAATGGCACAAAATCATGGATACTTATTTGAGGTTCTTCAACATGCAGAGATTTCATAGCATATTTAATGCAGAAAGAATACATCCCATTATACAGAAACTAAAGGAGAGTGGATTAGTAGAAGCCGTCGGCTTTCCTGTTGCGATTCAAGCTCCAGAGCTTGTTCGAGAATGCATAGCCTGCTATAATCTAGACACCAAGAAAATTATTTTGACCGATGACATGGTACTACTCTCTATTGATCAAGACTCCATCCAGAACTCCCTTCGTATTCTAGAGCAAGCTGAATACTCAGTGATGACATATAGTCGGGCGGTTACTGAGTATGGAGCAAAGAAGACTGTGTGAAAGAAGGAAATAATGAAAACATGGTTCCAAGAGTCAAGGAGCATCAAGGTAAAGTTTCCCAAGACACTATATGTTATAAACCTGAATCCATAAATTGTAGACATCCTAGTATTGCTTCAAAGGATCAGAGGTGAGAGCGATGCACTTAATTTCGTTGAGCACGATTTCTTCCTAGTTCAGGTGATTTGCTCCTAGCATAATTTCATTGATTGGGATCACATGGTAAGTGAAAATATTTAGAATGCCCTAAATAGAGCTAAACATCAGAATAATTTCTATATGCCCTTGGTTTTATTATATATCTTAGATACAATTCAAATTTGGATAGGGCTTCCTAGGCTAGAATAATTCTCGTAGGATGTTAAAAGTTATGAATTCTTCCCCTATTTGCAATTACATAACAATTATATTGAGTATCTCAAAGTTAATGATGCATTCACAATGAGACTGTGTAGGGAGTTGCAGGGTTTCCCAGAAAGGAGATTTTCTCCAAAATCCATGGCATTTATCAGCCAATTTGGAGGTTATTTTATCCAATTTGTGATTTTCTCATATATCCGTCTTGCAGGATTCGATGATTTCCCCTTGAAGATGCCCAGGTATCCTGATGACATGATCATACTGGTTAAAGTTATGAGGCATGCAGTACAAGTGAACCTGATCTGTGCAGGAGCCAGGAAGAAAGGCTATGATTTCCCAATGACTATTTCAGCCTACAACTGTGCATCTCAGTTTGATGCAAAGAATGTTTTGAAAGCATTCTCAAAGAAGTTTCAATTGGAAACATAAGATGTCCTGAGGCCCTAGTATGATCCTGTGAACTATGCCCAAGATTACTTGCAAATGGGTCGCACCATTCATCACATTGATGACATAGAAGACTATTGGGCCAACTGCAAAGATGATCTAGAAAGTAGAGGTAGATTATACGCAAGATTAACTATTGAACAAATCAAAAGGTTCAAAGTTAAGATTGCACTTGAAGGCATAGAAGATGATGACGAGCATATGTATGATGATACATACATGGAAAATATTAATTCACTCCCTATAAGCTCTGAAACCATGCTAGGTCAAGCCATTGATGACTTGCAGACCTTGATGGGTGGGATCTACAAAAGAATAGAGAAGTGGATCCAATGGATTGCGGCCAGAAGGAAGAGGTCAGAAAGGAAGTCTCCTTCTCAAAAAAATCCTGCAAAAGTAACTAGGAGTACTCCTACATCATCCTCAGTGACTATCCTGATTGTAGCTAAAGAGATAGCTCAACCAGTAGGTAGAGGTGATGAGCCTCCTAAGAATATGATTCCATTAGACAAGACATGCAGAGATGGATCACCTCCTGTCATTGGTTCAACAAAAGAAGAGGTTTCTACAGACCCGGTCAAGCCTATGACTGATCCTATTAAAATTACACAAATAGAGAAACCAATTAAAGATAGCACTATGGGTACACAAGGTGAAACCTCTTTTCAAGATACTCCAAGGCGAGGGTCCCCTATTATAGTAGAAGTGGGTGAGGATAGTTCCAGCACTGCAGCCACAAAATCAGATGAAGAGGTTGGAAAGTAACACAAAGTTTCTCAAGTCACTAAATTAGTTTCCTCTTCTCCTACCTCAGTAAATCTATTTGCTTCCAAACCTAAATTATCTACTCCTTTGGTCATCAGGAAGCTGTTCATAGAAGAATTGGTCTCTGCCACCAAAGTTACTAGTGCGGAGTCCTGGATAGTGAACACTCTAAAATGCAAAAGGAAGAGGATAGAAGAAGGAGCTCCTAGAAAGGATACTCTTTTAGGTGCCTTACAATCTAGTACCACTATGAACAAGGTGAAGAAAATGAAGACATTTTCTACATTAGGCCAAGATCCAGAAATAGGGCACTTCACTATGGAGGTAGCAAATCCCACAAAGGAAGGCATGTTTGAAGATTTAACTGCTTCTAACTTTGAGCTACAGTCAGTTGATATGGGGTTAGCTCGTCATGATACCAAGGTGGATTGGTGGAAATATACTAATATCATAATTGAAGAAGAGCTTGAAAAGCTCAAAACTGCTAAAGTCCAACTTAAAGCAGAAGTCACTGAACTGACTAACTTTATCAGGTAGTTAGTTACTCCGGTTGTAAGAATTCCTAGTGCCCAAACCACTTTTGACCCCAATTCTATGGAGAATCAAGCCATCATAGCCAATTTTCAAGAAGACATACAATTTGGGTAGATTGGTAAAAGATGGATCAAGAGGCTCAAATCTGAAGGGCTTGTATTTATTGAGCAGCTGGGTGATAATCTCCTAATGTTGGAAATGGAAAGAAACAACATTGATAAGAGTTTGCAGACTCTCACGTCAGAAAGGGTGAATTGTCAAGAGTGCATAGTAGTGTTGCATGTTGTATTCAAAATGAAGACTAAAGAGGCAATAAAAGCCAACATCTTGTAGAAAGGAGATGAGCCTTTGATTGAATGGCTTCAAAGTCTAGAATTTAAAACTGAGATGATCATCCAAGCTGAAGGAGGGTTGCAACAGACAGACATCAAAATCAAATAATAATAGAACAAAGATTTTAAAATTCTTTAGGGTCTTCACACGGAGTCATAGACAAGTGATCAAGGAAAAGAAATGATCATAGTGACTAACATGAATAAATCCTTCTCCGATTTGATGACATGTAACTGACTAAATGTTTGAATATGTTAAGTTGATGATCATGCAAGGAATTAAATCAGTTAATGTATTGTATTGTCATTGATGTCAACTTAATATAATCTATATGGTCATGGAGATACTACCAAAGACTTCAAAGAACTCATGAATCAAAGATATGCTAATCAGTAATGCATACAAGTCTAGTATTCACTAAGTGACTGAATACACCAATGGATGCACCTGATGGTCAGAGGAAAAGAACAAAGTCACAGTGTTACCCGATGAATAAATACATAGAATTACCAATGAGCATAGTTACAGTGTTGCCCGATGAGCAAAATAGAGAGTAACCCTACAGACAAAATTTAAGTGCTGCCCAACAAAAAAGACAAGGACAGAGATCCTGATGACAACTGAAGTCACACCAATGGAACAGTCAATTATCACCGATGACTAATTGAAGTATTGACCGACTGATGCAGGAGCATCCTGGGTGTAAGGGCAATCTTGCATCACCCAAAAATATTTCTGTTTTCTTTTCAATAAGGGCTACCTTGTGCAGAGCTGCTATTTGTGGAAACTTGCTATTTTTAGTAGGTTGGCCATACGATCTCAGAATGTTCTGATTTTGCATGTGGAGGTTCATCTCAGTCATATCAGCTTGCCAGTAAAGTTTCATGGCTAGATCAGGTCTAGTTTTGAAGATATTGAAAATTTTCGGTATTGAAAACAGGGTACAGAAACTTCGAGCTCAGTTTTGAAGGCTTTAGAGGCCCCGGATTAGGTCGAAACTTGGGCTCGATGATGCTTGCATAATCAAAATACTGTAGAGCGCTTCGTGGAATTTCCGAAATGGGGTTATAATAGTCAATCGAGTCAACTGGTGATGACTTATGGTCTCCGGAAGTTGGGTCACCTGAAATAGCAGAAAATAATTTTCCTTCAAAATTTT
>MU226891.1:2254343-2270592 GCA_018584345.1 Thuja plicata
TATGAGAAAAGATAGTGATAGTGAAAGTGAAGAAGATGATCTTGATGAAATTGAAGCACTTATGGCCAGAAGAATGTAGAGAGGCAAAGGTAAATACAAAGGTAAATTACCACTTGTTTGTTTTAATCACAAAGAGATTGGACACTTTGCTGCAAGATGTACTAACAGAAGAAAAGATTACAGAGGTAATGACAGGTCAATTGAAAACAAGTCTGACAGAGGTGATTATAGAAGCTACCGACAATCAGAAAGAAGAGATACCCGAGACTATAAGAACAAAGGAAAGAAGGCCAATTACCTAGCAAAATGCAAGGATGATGATACTAACAGTGAATCTGATGAAGACATCGAGATGGTGTTTGTGGTTTTAAAGGATGATTCAGATCATGATGAATAAAGGTATGTAGAAAAAACTCTCATATCTAAAATTAGCAAAAATGATGTTTGGATCATAGATAGTGGCTGCACTCCCAATATGACCAGTGATAAGCAAAAGTTTGAAACTTTTGAATACTATAAAGGTGGTTCAGTAAGAATGGGTAATGACACACCTTGTCTAGTTGAAGGTAGAGGAACAATAATGTTGAATAACCAGATAAAATGTGAGAATGCTTATTGGGTAAATGGATTGAATTATAATCTATTGAGTGTTTCTCAGTTGAATAATTCAGGTCACAAAGTAGCATTTGAAAATAAGAAGGCAAAAATATTCAATAAATCTGTAAATCTGATTGGTACTGCTGAGTAGACAAAAGGTAACCTATTCTATCTGAATGATATTGAATCCACTTTTTTGATTGCTACAAATGAAGACATATGGTTATGCCAAAAGATTGTGTTATGTGAACTTTGACAATATGATAAAGATTAGGAAAAAGAGAAATGTCAAAGGCTTACCGACAATGACCAAGCCCGACAATATCATGTGTAAGAATTGTCAAAAAGGTAAAATGACAAAGTCTAGTTTTAAAAGAAAACCCCATACATTTGATGCAATTCTAGAATTAGTCCATACTGATTTATGTGGACCTATGAGGACAAAGAGTTACTATGGAGATAGATATTTTATTCTCTTTGTTGATGATTAATCTAGAATGATGACTGTCATGTTTCTAAAAGATAAATCAGAAGCATTCAAAATGTTTAAATGGTACAAAGCAATGGTTGAGAGGCAAAGTGGTAAGGAGCTAAAATGCTTAAGGTCAGATAGAGGAGGGGAATTTATTTCCAATGAATTCACTAACTTTTGTAATGAGCATAGAATCAAAAGACAGGTATTTTCACCAAGGACACCACAACAGAATGGAATTGCTGAAAGAAGGAACAAATCCATAGTTGATTGTGCAAGGACACTGATGATAGAGAAAGGCATCACCCAAATCTTCTAGAGAGAAGCTGTCAGTACTATTGTTTACACATTGAACAGAGTATAATTGAAGAAAGACACCTTATGAGCTATGGTATGGTTACACACCCAATGTAAGTTATTTCAAAAATTTTGGCAGTCAATGTTATATCTTAAAAGATTATATAAATGGAAAAATTGACTCCAAGAGTGATGAAGGAATATTTCTAGGGTATTCTACCAAGAGAATGGCTTATAAATGTCTAAACAAAGCCTCTAACAAAATTATTGAAAGTGCAAATGTAAAGATAGATAAGTTTATAGAGAAGAATGAACAAGAAAGCACTAAAGAACCAGAGGACTACAATAAGTTCACTTAAAATGAGGAAGCTGACACTCTACCCTACCAACAATGTAGAGCTCTTGAGCAATAGAGCATTGCACCCGAGCATCAGGCTGCAAATACCAAAGATCATAATATTGCTCAAGATGATGCACAAATTGATGAAGAACAGAATGAAGAACAAAATGATGATCAAGCTGATAGACAAAGAGCTATACCTATACTTGCAAGATATGTCAGAAAGAACCATCCACATGATTATATTATAGGAGATAAAAGGGTTGGTATGAGAACTAGAAGTAAGTTTCTAAATACAAGATGTCTTATTTGTGATTATGAACCCAAATCTATCAATGTTGCACTAGATAATGATAAATGGATTAGTCCTATGAATGATGAGATTGAACAGATAGAGAAAAACAAGACATGAACACTTGTACCAAGGCCAGATGGCAAGAATGTCATCGGTACAAAATGGATATTTAGGAATAAGCAGAATGAGAATGGACAAGTCACAAGGAATAAAGAAAGACTAGTATGCAAGGGGTATGCACAAGAAGAAAGAATTGACTATGGAGAGACCTTTTCACCCATTTCTAGGCTAGAATGAGTAAGAATATTACTTGCTTATGCTGCATATAAAGAATTCAAGGTATATCAAATGGATGTCAAGTCTACATTCCTGAATGGAATACTTGAAGAAGAGGTATAAATTGAACAACCAAAAGGGTTTGTTGATCCAGACAAGAGGGACATGGTATGTAGACTTCACAAAGCCCTGTATGGATTGAAACAAGCACCTAGAGCTTGGTATGAAAGACTTCATTCCTATCTTATAAGTATTGGATTTGTAAGAACTAGTGAAAATAGTAATCTTTACTTGAAGGAAGATACTGATGCTAACACTTTGATTGCTAAGATATTTTTTGATGACATCATACTTGGAGGTAATGATATGCTATGAAAATAATTTACAAATGAGATGAGCAAAGAATTTGAAATGCCTATGTTTGGAGAGATCAAGTTCTTTCTTGGTCTGCAGATCATGCAACAAGGAAAAGGTATTTTCATTACACAATCTAAGTACATCAAAGAAGTACTAAAAATATTTAAGAGGGAAGAATCCAAACCATTTGGAACAGCGATGGAAACTGGATGCAAACTGACAAAGGAAGACAAGTCATCAGAGGTAAATCAAACTTTGTACAGATCAATGATTGGAAAACTCATGTATGTTGTACATACTAGACCAGATATTGCACATGCAGTAGGAATAGTTGCTAGATTTTCTGCTAATCCCAGAGAGTCACATATGACTTCTGTGAAAATAATCCTAAGATATGTGAAGAATACCGAGGAGTATGGCTTATGGTACAGAAGAGAAAGCAAATTTGAACTTCAGGTCTTTATCGACAGTGATTGGGCTGGAAATATTGATGATCAAAAGAGCACAACTGGAGGAGCATTCTTCATGGGTGATAGAATTGTCACATGGATCAAAAAGAAACAAGGATGCATCTCAAAATCCACTACAGAAGCAGAGTATGTTGCTACTACTACAAACTACTCAAATATTTCATGGATCAAACAATTACTGGAAGGTATGCATATGCAAATTTTAGAACTAGTAATTATCTATTGTGATAATACAAGTGCAATTAACATTTCCAAAAATCTAGTCATGCATGCTAAACAAAGCATATTTCCATCAAGTATCATTATTTGAGAGAACAAGTTTAGGCAAAGGAGGTGATAATTGAGTATGTGCAATCAAAGGAACAATTGGTTGATATCTCCACCAAGCCACTACCCAAAGATGCATTTGAGTACTTGAGAAAGAGATTAAGGGTCAGACCCTTGTCTACTAGTCACTAAGCCGACTAGAAGGCTGAATCAACCTACATATTATCAAAATATCATTCATGATTGATGCAAACAAAGTGATGAACTTCAAATTTGTATCTATATACAAACAGGTATATATCATCACCAAGCACCAGAGCGTATTGTTGTATTACTGATGGATAAGGGAAATTCAAGGAATATATTATGGATGAAAAGAAAAGTTTGCTTGACATTAATGTCAGATATTTTTTTGGCATTGTTGTCAAAGGGAGAGAGATTATCCATTATCACATTACTCCAACAAGGAGAGATTATATCCTTAGGGAGAGAGATTGTATGGAAATATTATACAGAGGGAGAGTTGCTGACAAGGGAAACAGAAAGGAGAATAGTCAAAGGGAGAGAGTTTGACATAGAAGGAGAACACATCAAATCAGAGAAAGAAAGATTCTACATCCATCCAGTGAAGGGATTAAAGACAGATAGGAAGCCTATAAGAATCAAATCAAAGCTACTTGAGCTTAGCGAAAACCAGACATTTGTAATAGTTACATTAGGAAAGCTCGATGAAACTGTATATTTCATATTGTATTAGAAATAGTATAGTATGTTTCCATCAATGCCAAAGGGAGAGATTGATGACATGTAACTGATTAAATGTTTGAAGATGTTAAGTTGGTGATCATGTAAGGCATTAAATTGGTTAATGTATTGTATTTTCATTGATGTCAACTTAATATAATCTATATGGTCATGGAGATACTGCCAAAGACTTCAAAGAACTCATGAATCAAGGATATGCTAATCAATAATGCATACAAGTCTAGTATTCACTAAGTGACTGAATACACTAACGGAGTGCACCTGACGGTCAAAGTAAAAGAAAAAAGTTAGAGTGTTACTTGACGAAGAAATACACAGAATTATTGAAAAGCATAGTTATAGTGTTGCCCGATGAGAAAAACAAAGAGTAACCTGATAGACAAAATTTCAGTGTTGCCTGACGAAAAATACAAGGATGGAGATCCTGATGACAACTAAAGTCACACCGATGGAACAATCAGTTATTACCGATGAATAACTAAAGTATTGACTGACAGAACAGAGAATTTAGAAAATGACAAAATGCCTAGCTGGCAAGAAGCTAAAAGACAGAGTTAACAAATACTTATCATTGTTTTATTCATCCAGATAAAGCTGGAGATAAGTAATTGATTTAAAGATGATTTATACAGTTGGCAAGAAGATATCTGCGAGACAAATCAGGAGCTATGCTTTAAATCAAATTGGTTGGATTATTTATCATGCCAAGAATCAAGAACCAAGAAATAATGAATATCATGTCTATATAAGAGACGATCTTAATCCACGTTAAAAAAAGGAGGGGATTAAAAGGAGAGAATAGAAAGAGGGTGCTAAAGAGAAACTGATGAAGAACAACTTCAGGTAGTGCTGATCAAAAAAGATGAAGGAAGAGCTAAGGAATTCTGCAGACAACTGACCAACAGTGAGCACAACATCACAGAGAAGAAAGTGTGGAGCACAAGGATTGAATTGATACATTTGTCAGAGAGGTAATTTACTTAAATAGATCTGAAAATCTGCAATTTAAGTTGCAATATTAACAGGTCATAATGTTTCAGTTTAACCATTGAAGCATCAAGTCTCTTAACCAAGTGGTACTTAACAGTCTTCTATATACTGAGGTACATCTCAAGGAGTGCCAAAAAGGTTGATTCATGAAAGTAGCATTGGATATGCCTGATGCCTATTGACAGTCTAAGAAAGAGGTTGATTCAAGGACGGCAACATTAGATGCCCGATACTAAGTGACAACCTCTATGTATAAAATCCTTTAAAAATGTCACACCTAATAGTGTGTTTGTAACCTTTAAAAGGGTTGGCTCTTAACAAGGCTCACTTTAGAAGAGTGAAAATTTGGGGTACCGGTCCCAGTGGGTTTTTCCCTTAAAAGGGTTTCCATGTTAAAATCCATGTGTTATGTGTGTATGTTTCATTTCTTTACTATTTTGTATCTTACATAATTCATTCTAGATATATTGGTATACTCTGCATATTTATTGTATATTGGTAAATAGATAACTGCTTATCGGTAAACAAAAAGAAGAAGGTTTAACAGAGTAATCTGACAAGTAGTAAATTGATATAAGTTATTCAAGGAATTCATCTTGTAGGATAGAAGATAACTTGAGAAATAATTTGTGGTTATAATTTTTGAAGGGTTGATTTAAGGATTAAAATTTGAGGCCACTGATTCACCCCCCACCCCTCCCTCTCAGTTATTACTAACACGATTATGTAGATAAGCTGGTAGAATAGTCTTCCTCTCACTTGGATAAGGTGTCAGAACTCCAATATTTGAGTGGGTGCATCTATAAAGCCATGGAAGAGCTGAAAGATCAGGTAGATGATTTTAAGAGTCTATCCAAAGATCATTATTGATGGCTCATTAGATATACACATGTCGATATCAATAGGCATGAAGAGCTTATCCCAATCATCACAGATGTCACCTCCTATAGGGAAAAATTAGATAAGAGGAAGAAAATGGAAGCATAAATATATTCCCTCATATACTCAATTTTTATAGAGCTTGTAATGGATAAATGTTTGTTTATCATTTCTAGTTAGAGATGTTGAACCGTTTTGGTTACCTCTTTTTGTAGCAGTCAAACTCTGAGATCTATATGTACTATTTTGAAAATAAATAGAAAGCTCGGCTAAATTTTGGTGTGAAGAACTTCATTTTTGTTGAGTCAAATTCGTTCATGTCTGAATGCCAATGTTTAACTATTCCATTGCATTTATCTTTCTGTCAATTTGAATGTTTCTTTAAATTGGATTTACAATTATAGATTAAACCAAAGTTCTGTATTATGATTTGATTCAGTCAATTGAGGGAAATTTGGGTGTTTTCTGTAGATTATAAGAAATGTTCTTATGAAGTAGATCGATTCATATTCATTATGTTATCATTAATATTTTAGTTTCTCATTTGCATCTTCATTATTAACCCCTGCATTACCAATTTCAGGATCTTATATGATTTATAAAGTCTTAAGATTGGTTAGATAGAAAGCTGAATCTGTTTGCCTGAGCTAGTTCCTATCTAGTCATAGTTCGGATGGCCTCTTTTGTTCTCGGGTTAAGAAAAAACCCCCATTAAATTAGGAAAGAAAACAATTCATTGAAGATTAATAACTTAAGGGAGCTATACCTTCAAATTCAAAGGGAAATTAATTGTTCAGTTACATTTTCAAACTGTTGTATTCGGTTGTTTCTTTAATATTTGGGTATTTAGAGTTGAAGTGAAAAAGAACAATCTATTTACCAACAGTCCACATTTCAATCTTTCCTCCATGGGAATGTCTTAGTGTGACCTATTTCAAATTATATAGGGATGACTTGTAAAATGATAATTAATATTGTGTCTGGCTAACATAGATTAATATGGAAGCATAAAATGGTAAATGTAGAGGGTGATGATGAACTACAACTGATTATATGTTTGAAGTCATTTGTTGATATTCAACTAAGTTTCTGAAGTAATGAAAAACATTATTAGTTAATTTATTGTCATTGATGTCAACTTATTTGAGTGTTATTATGGTGGAAAACATTTTTTCTATATTGAAGATGTGGAACAAACAATGTTTATGTGGTCGGTAAAATGAAGAGTTCTATATACACCGAGTAACAGTAATAACTGAGTAAAATGCAGTGTATACCAAGAAACAGTGATAACCAAGTAAGGGATTTCCGACACAACATGGTTAATAATAAGATCGAGCAATTAATTCTAATTGAGGCCGATTTGGATGTTGATCTAGAAATTGATAATTTCAAGGTAAAAGATAGAGTTTGTTATTTGATCGAACGGTTATGAAAATTTAAGGAATATCAGATGATAGATATTGAAACATGTTTTTAACACAACTACCGAGGAATGATCAAGCGGGAAAATGAATGATGGAGATTAAGAGGCAAGATTTGAAGGATGAAAATTAAATGATACATGATGTCTATTTAAGAGAAAAGACATTCATTTCTGAGTCATGTGTTTTTGATAGATGCTGAATAATACATGCAAATTTGATGCATGACTAATCAAACTGGTTAAACACATAACCAAGCACTTATGTAGACATCATCAAGAAAATAGAGGAAAGAGGATTACTGAGTAGAGAAAGTATGATATGAATTGAAGTGAAAAAATTGATCAAAGTTATTATGTACTTAGAATAGATCTGAATATCTGCAAATCAGAGTTTTATTTGAATCAGATCATTACTGTATCAGTTTAACCATTGTTATAGATAAATCTCTTAACTAAGTGGAATAGGGAATCCTTATTATAACCTTCAAAGAATGTTGATTGTTTTCTTGTTGACCCCATAGTGAATGCTTGTTCAAGAGAGAACTGATAGTTTTAAATCCTCTAACAAGGTCACATTTAATAGTGTGCATTGTAACCTTTAATAGGGTTGGCTCCTCACCAATCTCACTTGAGAAGAGTGAAAATATTTTGGGTTACCAGTCCCAGGTGGTTTTTCCCTTAACAGGGTTTCCACATTAAAAATCTATGTAGTTGTTGGCGAACAGATTTGTCTTCTTCTTCTTAAATTGAAATGGATAAAGACTCTATGTTTTTGAAGACAAATGATTCATCAACAGTTGGGTAAGCATAGGAAATTGCTTCCTTCTGAATTTCTAAGGTTCAGCTTCCTTCTAAGATATTCAGTGAATTAAAGACATAAAAGTAAATCTATACACCTTTAACCAGAAAGTGTAGAAGGAACACTCAAATACTCTTGGGTACTGAGGTAAAATTATAGAATCAACTAATAATTGAAATGACCATGAAGAAAATAGAAATATACTAATTACTTCTAAATCAGACAACTTACAAATTAACCTAAGAAAAGCAAACTATAACGAAACTGGAAGTGACTGAATATAAACAACACATGCGCAGATTTAAATGTATTAATTCTAAAAGAAATCACATACATTCTAGATTTTGATTCAAAGATCTAAACCATATCATGCATCTATATATTCATGTATTAATCAGATCAAAGTCTGATCAAAGATCAATCACCAGCTGTTTCAGAGAATCTAGAAAAGTCTATGCTAACTACTTACTTCAAAACAGAAACTATCTAATTTATACCTTAATTTTCTAACCCTTTTTCTGTTCAAAGTTCCTCTATATATAGTTTTGCATCTGAGAGAGCCTCCAAAAAAACCCAGCCTCTCGAATATCAAAAGGAAAACCATTTAAAACCAGTTACATAACTGACAAAAATAGAGTTTCAAAGCACGTGTCACTTAAAACATAAAGTAAGGGAAAAGATGCCTCTAAGATCACTAACTCCCATTGGGGCCTTCTAATGTGGTAGTTTGCACGAGCTTCCAGGATCAGAACACATTTGTTAACTCTTGCACTGGATGGGAATGTAGATTCTTCAGGCCTGTCAGCTATGCCTGAGTCACGTTCTTTTCCCACCTTAATTCCCTGATTCTCTCTACTTTCTTTAGCAACTAACCTTTGTTCAACAGCAACATGGATTCCACATTTTCAATTTTGGTGAAGTCCTGAACTTTCGGCACCTCATTTTCTTTTAGAGTGTTCATGGCATCTATGAAGATCTTTACCATGGCATCCACATCTTTGTTACCTCCGTCAATCTGCAAAATACTTTAGGGGTTCACTATTTTGATATCTTTCAGAGCATCTATGTGCATATCCATCACTTCCTTTTCAATTTATTTAGCTTGAGAGATTGTAGCTTTAAACATTGTTTTATTCCATCTGAAGTTCTACTTCAGAATAAATAGCATATAGGGGTCTACCAACTTCATTGGATTTTCAGCTAAGAATTGAACCACACCATAATTTTCTATTTCTTGAACCTGTATAACAATTGCTGCACATTTAGCTTCTTCCATTTCCCAACTTGGAACTAAGGTTTGAACCTCACTAAGTAATGTTTCTCCATTGAGACAAGTAGATATAAACTCATGGATAAAAGCACTACCTTCATTGATAACATTGTTTATCCAAGTCTTCACGATCTCTACCAGAACCTTCCCCTGCTGAAATTGTTTTACTAGCTTTTGGCTTTCGACTGAATTTGGATCAAAATCCTATGAAGACTGAGCTAGGGGAAGATTTCCATCATCAATGAGTGAGGAAAGGAATTCAACCATGGTGGAGACTAACTGTTTTAACTTTTTTTTCTCTTTCCCATCTTTTTGAGACTACCCGAGCATATGATCGGCTGAGAACTTAAACAGGTGATCCCTAGAATCCCTGTTTAGAACACCAAGTTCCATTTTTTTGATCTCCAAGTCTTCAGCCTCTGGTTCTTGAATTCCTTCTTTAGGTTTGAAGGTGGCCATCTCTGCAATCACCTTTCTAGTTGAAGGATCGGTGGATAACCTAGCATCACTCTTCATTTTCTTCACCTTGGGGGTTCAAGTAGCATACTTGGTAACAATCTCTTTTACAGGGAGAAAAATGGGTTTATAGCTTTTCCTCTTATTCACCAATTCAGTAAGCCAAGGAGGGATTGAACCAGTGACTATCTGATTATCGATGTTTTTTGCAAGAGTGTCCTCAACCTAAGGTATCTCTGTATTCATAATAGAAGTTTCCTATTCTTTTACTTGTTGATATAGAGAAAATGAAATATCATCATCATTGATCTCAACATCTAGGTAGTCGAGTCCTAAAGCTTCCATCTGAGACCACTTCTCTGATCTTGTTCTTGGTCTCAATCTTGGTGCAGCTGGGTGCTTGCTGGAAATCACCTTTTTTGGGGGGGATGAAATTTTACCTGCATTTGGAGCCATAGGAGATACATTAGACGAGGCATTCTTCATTTTCATTAAGGTTGGTTTAGCACTGCACTTTTCAAGAGCGGGGTTCTCAGTTCTCTCCTTCTTTTCTGTTAACCATCTTTTTGTGACCTCAAAGATGGTTTGGGACCTTAGTTTTATATCATCTTCTTCCTTCCTATTCCAATCTATATTCAGGGGAACTTTCGCATCCACATTGTTAGCCTCTGAACCTGTGGTTTTAGAGCAATCTTCCTCCACATCTTTAATATCAAAATTCAACTGCAACATCTTAATCTATGGGATTACAAGGCTGGAATGAACTCGCTTCCAGATTGCCTCCTCATCTCCGAGATCTTCGCATAGGTCTTCCAGGTGCGACCTTGGTGAAGGATAATTACTTAGGCTTAAAACTTGCCTAGCAAAGCCCTTATTGTCAAAACCCCTTCTCACCTTATAAAACTGCAAATGGAAGTTCAAAAAATTGCTTCCTATCACCTAAGCATCCATCATATTATTAGAGGTTAAGTTACCAATTTTAACTAGGAACATGGAATGCCATTTTTCTTCTGGCAGAGCATTTTTGATAACCACAAACAATTGCCTACAAACTTCTGCCAAAATAAAACAGTCGAAATCAAACCTTGGGAGCTTGAGAGGTTCATCATCAAAGCCTCCAATCCAAATGTAGGTGAAACATGGGAATTGGATATACAGGCTGCCATAAGTTTGAATTAGTTTCCATGCCTCCAATGAAACCCTTTGGTTCAGAACCCCTGCCAATTGTTGACCCAGTTTTCCTAGGAAAACATCATGAACTTTCTTGTAATTTTCCGAAATTTAATCTTTTCTTAACAAAAGACAGTACTCATAAATTAAAATATCTTCATTCCAAGGGACATGTCGCATGGTGGAAAAATCTTGTGTGCACGCTAGGCAATATATCAAATAAGAAGACATAAAGAATTCCTTCCTAATGGCCTGAGCTTGTTTGAGTTGGTCTCTCAAGGAACTAGCAATGATTTCAGCCTAATCAATATGTTGACCCCCTTCTAAGATAATTTCTATAAAATGAAACATCCACTCCTCGTAGTGAAGAACTTGCTCTGAACCTTTGATCTGGTGAAGTAACACTATCACATTGTGAATAAGGGGTTTCATGTGATCTTTAGTGAGCACTTTGGGAAAATGAGAGCCACCTCTGTAATTGGTTTGAGTCCACTTCCTAGCTACATGGATCCAATTTTTATCCTCATTTTCTTTGTACTGAGCTAGGGATTGAGTGGGTGTAAAACTAACAAAAGACTCTGCTGAGATTTTGAAAACAGCCATAATAGTCTCTCTATTGACAGGCACAAGGGTTTTGCCTTCCGTGTTCAAAATGTACTTGGATTTAATATCATATCTATTAATACATTGTTGAACTAATTCTGGGCATACAACTGATGGGAGAAAAGCCGCGGCTTCTAATAACCCACTCAATAGGAATTCTAGGCTATGTTCTTCTTCTGTATGGTTTGTGTAATCCACTATCATTTTTTCTAATGGAACCCCTAGTAGGTCTATTTCTGAGATAGTAGGAGCTTTGCACTACATATTTCTAACATTCTCGAAGAAATGCAAACTGGACTTCATCTTCTCTTCAGAAATAAAAACCAAGATGACCCCCCCCTCTTGAATCAATATGTTAAATAGAAATAGGAAAAGAGAAAAGGCTTCGGGAGCTACCTATTTTACACAGACTCAGAACAAATTATTCTCCACAGTCGAGACTCAGCAGAAAAATAATAGGAAAGAAGAACTTACAGAGTTGTTTATATTTTCAAAATAATGCTTGGAGAGACCGACTTTAATGAGCATAATTCAGGAGCATTAAATTTTGATGATGTGAGCTGTAATGACTCAGCAATAAGGTGTCCTTGGAATCTGCCACCCTTAATATCATTATTAATCATACCTCAAATAAAATCCTCTGCTCGTGCTAAAAATGTCATTAAATGCCATTCTAGATCTTATTGGAAGTTCACCCCATGGCTCCCGTCAAATCAAAACTACCCTTCTCAAAACTGAATCATCACTATGCCTAGGTCACATCATGGGTCCCATCAATTATTTTTCACTTGATGACTACCCACAATCTATCTCTGAACCTCTTCAGACTACTTTGAACCAGAGTTCAAAGAGGTTCGAAGTGGTTCACCTCCATAAGGTAACATAGGTCGGGGCCCACCTGTAGAAAACATATGTTAGAAGATAAAAAATTCATTGAAACACTTTGAACTACTTTGAACTAGAGTTCAAAGAGGTTCAAAGTGGTTCAAGTAAAGATTGAGCCTTGTAAAGGATCGGTCTAAGAATGGCTGAACTTGAACTTGACAAATTTGAAGGGGATATGCGCTTAAAGGGTTACCACAAGGAGAGACTTTCAAGGGAATGCGCTAAAGAGCTTCAGATTAAAGAAATATCAAGGGACTTTGACACTTCAACAAAGGAAACTTTAACTGACCCTAACATCAGCTCTAGCTAGGGACTGCATATTACTCAATGTGCAGAGAACTCTAAACAAGTGGTTTTGCAGAGAAAGAAAACAAAGGGAAAGAAAAATAGACAACCACGACACACCAAAAAGGAAAGCAGGGGAAAAACTATCTAATATGTACATGAATACCAACTAAGGTACATCATTAGAGCTTGCATAACTTAAGGTCATGCCCATTATAGGTAAAAGGGAGATTCACACCATCTAGGTAAGACAACCGAAAAGCATTTGAACCAAGGGCTTCAGAAATAATGAATGGGCCCTTCCATAAAGACTCAAATTTCCCATGGGACCCTTTAGGAGCTCTTCTCTTGTCCCATAAAAGAACTTCATCTCCTTCCATAAAGTTACGAGGCCGTGCTCACATATCAAAAATCTAATTCACTTTTAACTGATGTTTTGTAATATGATCCACCAAATCTTCTCTTTCCTCCTCCAGCCTAGCCAGATGCATGATACATTTCTCCAGAGGATCTTTAAAATACTCATCTTCAATTATATCTTTGAGCTTAGCTGAGGAAAGTTGTAAAGGTAGTGATACATGTGCCCCTATTCCATATACTAGTTCAAACAAAGCCATCCCAATTGCTCATTTTAGAGTAGTTCGGTCCACCCATAAAGCTTTGAAGAGTTTCTTATGCCATTCATAGGGATTGTATTCCATCAATTTTTTTATTATCATCACCAAGTTCTTATTGCTGGATTCCGCCTGACCATTCCCTTGTGGAAAATAGTCAGAAGAGTGGGATAAAGATATGCCATGCTCATAGCAGAAGGCTGAAATCTCCTCAGAGGAAAAATATGTAGCGTTGTCAGCTATGATCTTAACCGGTACCCCAAACCTGACAAAGATATAATTCAGGAGGAACTCGCACACCACCTGAGAGTTCGCCTTCTTAGTGGGAACTGCTTCCACCCACTTCATAAAATAGTCAGTGGCCATGAGAATGTAGACATGTCCAGCACTAGATGGTGGGTTCAAAGGCCCCATGAATTCTATACCCCATTGTTTAAATGGTTCATCAACAATTACAGGTTTAAGAGGTAAAGCGGTGAGATGAGGTCTTCTAGTGAAAAGTTGACTTTTTCACAATTGCAAACATATTGGTAGACATCTTTGAACATGTCAGGCCAGTAAAAGTGGTTCCAAAGAATTTTAAATGTTGTTACTATTGAAGAGTAGTGACCCCCACAAGCCTCGTCATGAAATACCTTTAACAACTCTTTTTTTTTTTCAATGTCCACGCATCTAAGAAAATTTTCATCTATGCTTCTCTTATACAAAATTCCTTGAGATATCACATATCGATTAGCCTTCAGTTTTAGGTTGCACCTTTCTTTTGCGTTTAGGTGATCGGGACATTCACCGTAAGTAAGGAAATAGGCCATGTCAGAGAACCAGGGGTCAGTTAAACTGACTAGCAATGCCATAGGTACTTCATTAATTTTTCAGATAGTTCATCATTCTCTGCTATCAATTTACACAAACCCTTCCCCCTTACCAAATTGGTTGGTTTAATTGCCAGGTCATACTCTTCAATTTTTTCTATCTAGATTGCTCTGTTGTTCATACCAATCTCCCTTTGAGTCAAAATACTTTTCACTGTTGTATCAAGTACAAACACTATGCAATGAGAATGGAGTATATAGTATTTGAATTGTTTCACTACCTTTACTACAGTGAAGGCATGTTTTTCCATCTGGGAATACTTAAGCTCATGTCTTTTCAGTGATGTGCTCATATAGGCTATGAGAGCTTCTTGTCCTTTCTCATCTTTCTGTGTTAGTATACCCGACAGAGTATGTTCCGAAGCATAGCAATAAATGATAAAGTCCTTTTTGAAATTGGGACCCTTTAATACAACAGCCTGTGATACTACATTTTTAATATGTCTGAAAGCTTGACGCCCATCCTCACTCCACTTGAAAGGAACTTTCTCGCTCATTATGTTAATCATATTCTTAGTAATTTCTGAAAATTTAGGAACAAATGCTCTAAAAAAATTCACCTGACCAAAGAAAGACTTCACTCCACTCCTGTTGGATGGCAAGTTAAGATGTTGAAATGCCTTTACCCACTTACGGTCAATACAGATCCCGTCCTTTGAAACTATATGACCAAGTAATTTGCCTTCTTCCACAAAGAATGTTGATTTCTTGGGGTTCAAAGAGATGTCATGATTTCTACACCTCAGGAGCACTGTCTCAAGATCTTTTAAGTGTTGACTTCTCTCCTTTGAGAAGGCAGTGAGGTCATCTAAGTACACCACTATAATTTTGTTCTGAAGGTCTTCAAAGGATGAAATCATTGCTCTCTAGAAGGTTGCACCAGCATTTATTAGCCCAAAGGGAATACAATTATATGCATAAGTTCCCCATGGGGTGATAAAAGCCATCTTATGTTGATCACTTTATGCCACACTGATTTGATTGTATGCAGAATAGCCATCTAGCATAGACATAACTTCAGATCCCAAAACCACTTGAAGCACATGTTCCATTACAAGCAAGGCATAGTTATCTTTCAAACTTGCTTGGTTCAGGTTATGGAAGTCTACACAAATCCTGATTTTGCCATTCTTCTTTCTTACAGGAACTATATTGGTGATCCATGTTGAATGGTGGATAGGATAGATGATCCTCACCTATAACATTTTTTTTACCTCCTTTAAAATAGCTTCGGACACTTTTGGATTATAGTTCCTTAACTTTTGACGAAATGGGGTTACGCCAGGCTTTAAAGGGATTTGGTGTTAAA
Organism: Thuja plicata; assembly: GCA_018584345.1. Classification (NCBI taxonomy): domain Eukaryota; kingdom Viridiplantae; phylum Streptophyta; class Pinopsida; order Cupressales; family Cupressaceae; genus Thuja; species Thuja plicata. The sequence continues at coordinate 2,270,038 of MU226891.1, forward strand.
ATTGGCCTCCTCTAAAATTATTTAAGTCTTCATATCCCCAGGTGAAGACATCTTTATACTCCCCAAGTAACCTTATCAAGTTTTCCTTCTTACATAAAGTACAAGTCAGACCAATAGAAATCCATTTTGGATTATCCTATTCTCCTATATCAATCTTGTCATACTCTTTAGAATTTTGCACATGAGATACTTTTTCTTTGATGGTACTATCATCTTTTCTTCTGAATAAATGTTCAAGAGACACAAGGCCTTTGGGAATCTTATTTCCTTTCAACTAGATCACTCCATCACTATCTATAGCATCTTGATAGACTTCTTTGCACTCGTTATATGATCCTTCAAACTATACATCAGAAAAATCTATGGCACATTCTAGGAAATCTTTGAGTTGGGAATCACTGTCAAAGACTTGCCAATGCTCTATGTTGTTAGGTATTCTAGGCTTGTAGATCATTTCAATTTGGTATTTTTGGGTCTTAAAATCAGGGTGAGGCAATAAAAGTGAAGCTGATACTGCCAAAGCATCTGCCCTAGTATTTTGACTTCTTGGGATAA
>MU226891.1:2276826-2299561 GCA_018584345.1 Thuja plicata
CTAATGGCCTGAGCTTGTTTGAGTTGGTCTCTCAAGGAACTAGCAATGATTTCAGCCCAATCAATATGTTGACCCCCTTCTAAGATAATTTCTATAAAATGAAACATCCACTCCTCGTAGAGAAGAAATTTCTCTAAACCTTTGATCCGGTGAAGTAACACTATCACATCGTGAATAAGGGGTTTCATGTGATCTTTAGTGAGCACTTTGGGAAAATGAGAGCCACCTGTGTAATTGGTTTGATTCCACTTCCTAGCTACATGGCTCCGATTTTTATCCTCATTTTCTTTGTACTGAGCTAGGGATTGAGTGGGTGTAAAACTGACAAAAGACTCTTCCAAGATTTTAAAAATAGCCATAATAGTCTCTCTATTAACAGGCACAAGGGTTTGGCCTTCCACATTCAAAATGCACTTGGATTTAATATCATATCTATTAATACATTATTGAACTAATTCTGGGCATACAACCGATGGCAGAAAAGCCGCGGCTTATAATAACCCACTCGACAGGAATTCTAGGCTATGTTCTTCTGCTCCACGGTTTGTATAATCCACTATCATTTTTTCTAATGGAACCCCTAGTAGGTCTGTTTCTGAGATAGTAGGAGCTGTACACTGCATATTTCTAACATTTCTATAGAAATGCAAACTGGAATTCATCTTCTCTTAAGAAATAAAAACCCTGATGACCCCCCCTCTTGAATCAATATGTTAAACAACAACAGGAAAAGAGAAAAGGCTTTGGGAGCTACCTGTTTTACGTAGACTCGGAACAAATTCTTCTCCATATCCGAGACTCTACAGAAAAATAACAGGAAAGAAGAACTTATAGAGCTATTTATATTTTCAAAATAATTCCCAGAGAGACCGACTTTAATGAGCATAAGTCGGGAGCATTAAATTTTGATGATGTGAGCTGTAATGACTCAGCAATAAGGCATCCTTGGAATCCGCCACCCTTAATATCATTATTAATCATACCTCAAATAAAATCCTCTGCTCATGCTAAAAATGTCATTAAATGCCATTCCAGATCTTATTGGAAGTTCGCCCCATGGCTCCTATCAAATCAAAACTACCCTTCTCAAAACTGAATCATCATTACGCCACCAGGTCACATCATGGGTCCCATCAATTATTTTTCACTTGATGACTCTTCCCACAATCTATCTCTGAACCTCTTCAAACTACTTTGAACCGGAGTTCAAAGAGGTTCGAAGTGGTTCACCTCCATAAGGTAACATAGGTCGGGGCCCACCTACAGAAAATAGACGTTAGAAGATAAAACATTCATTGAACTACTTCAAACTACTTTGAACTAGAGTTCAAAGAGGTTCGAAGTGGTTCAAGTAAAGATTGAGCCTTATAAAGGATCGGTCTGAGAACGGCTGAACTTGAACTTGACAAATTTGAAGGGTTTATGCACTTAAAGGGTTTTCGCAAGGAGAGAATTTCAAGGGAATGCACTAAAGAGCTTCAGATTAAAGAAATATCAAGGGTCTTTGACACTTCAACAAAGGTGACTCTAATTGACCCTAATAGTAGCAATGTGTATGAATGTTTTGGATTGTTATTTTACTTTACACTTTATTTTATTGACCTAGACTGGTAATCACAGTATTAATTTATTGACACTTGGTAAACACTATTGATGAAAGTCTACTTTTACAGAATACATTTTAACCAAGCTGAGCTTTATATGATTGAATTTTTTTTTTATACATCTGGAGGAACTTGGGACTGTAGGATAATTTTGCGAGGGCACTGATTCTAACTGATTCACCCCCCCCCCCCNTCTAACTGATTCCCCCCCCCCCCCCACCTCTCAATTATTCTAACAGATTATTTATGTTTGATGAAGATATAGAAGTGTGAGCAATGCAAAATTGATGAGAAAATATTCAAACATCATAGTATGCATGACTATATGCAACCAATGATATTAGATTAGTAAATTCTTTAGTATTGCAATTGGTGTGAAATATTTTAGTGGTGGCATTCTTTCCAATTATTTCGTATTTCAGCAGTTAGCTGAGTTTTAGGTGTGATAGTTGGTTTATTTATGTAGGGAAATTATCCCAACTGACAGTAGGCCTACCAATAATGAGCCTTACCTATTATGATAAAACTGGTAGTGAGCCTTTGTAAAAATTACCTTAACCATTGTCACCTTAACCGGTGTTCTTATTCAGGAGAATTAGTTTCTTTGTTGTTTTTCCCATTTTGGGTTTTCTATGTAAATATGGTATTCATTGTGTTCGATGTTCCTTTATGATTTCAATTTTATATCTATTATGTTGATTTTATTTGAATTAATTTTTCTCCAAATTGATCAAGCTAATGAAAAATGTTTTATGATAACTAGTTCACACCCCCTTTGAATTATTCAAGGTTATTCAACAATATGTATCATATCTTTGGTTCCTCAAAGGAGAGCTTAACTGCTTGAGGTAGATCTGATGGTGCACAAATTGCATATTCCTATGTTTTAGGGATCTAACTATAGTTTCTGGAAAGTACAGATGTGAGGTCACTTGAATTCCCTGAGCTATACAACTTGGACAGTTGTTGAAACAAAATATGTTGCATCAGTGAATGGTCCTACTACTATAGATGATATTTCAGCTTGAGAAGAGAATGAAAGAGAGAGATATGTTATCTTTAGTACCTTATTAAAAACTAAGTTGACAAAGTTTATTTCATTGAATACATTTTATGAAGTTTGGGAAAAGTTGAAAGAGATATATGAAGGAAATGATAGAGTTAATTTGTCAAAGAAGTTGATTGCTAAGTGTAGATATAAAAATATGAGAATGGAATAAGGTGAAGACATTGCAAGATATTATTATAGAGTTAGTAGTGTCATGAATGAAGTCAAAAATCAAGGAGGTACTATGAAAAATAAAGATATTACACAAAATATTCTAATGACCCTACAAAATAGTTGCAGTGACGAGATCTCTATAATTGAGGAAGTCTATGATACAAATAAGTTTACTAGAGAAAAACTATTTAGCACTTTGTATACTTTTGAGATGAGAACACTTAGAAAAGAGAAGGAGAAATATGAAACTGCCTTTAAATCCACAAAAAATAGGATGATCCAGATAGTGATAGTTCTTATGAGATGGAAGAAAATTTCACAAGGAAGATGAACAAAGGTATTGGAAAATATAAAGGTATATTACGTCTTAAGTGTTTTAGATGTGGAAAGATTGGTCATATAGAAACCAAGTGTTTGCAAAATAGAATAAAATAAAAGTTCAAAAGATTCCATAAGAAACCCTACTATGTTAATGAAAATGCCAGTATATCAGATGATGAATCATATCAAGAAGATTGCTTGTTTTTGGTCTAAAAAGAAGAACCTAGATTTGATATTTCTAACATTTGTCCGGGAACTATTGGTTTCACTAAGAATGCATTGTATGTTAGAAGAAATAAAGATGAGTGTTTGATTGATAGTGGATGTTCAAATCATATGATTGGTCATAAAAGTAAGTTTCTAAAACTTGAAGATTATGATGGTGGTCCTATTAGATTTGGTGATGATAAAACAACACAAATTGTTGAAATCGGTTCTATTAATTTTGATAGAGAACATAATACTGACAATGTTTACTATGTGAAGGTTTGGCATCAAAATTTGTCGAGTGTTGGACAAATGTTCAAGAATGGTTTTGATGTATTTTAGGAGGATGGATGTGAGATCCGGAAGAAATTTGGAATTATTATTGCTACTAGAATAAGGACTTGTATAGGAATGTATCAACTAGAAAGTGCGAAGATATGCTTAATATTATAGTTTGATGATAGTTGGCTCTAGCACTAGAGGATGTGTCACATTAACTTAGACAATTTGGCAAGGATAAGTTCAACTAGTACAATTAGATATTTTCCTAGGCTAACCAAACTAGACAGTATTATCTGCAAAGGATGTTAAGAAGGAAAACAGACAAGAGAATCATTCAAAGGATAAGATCATTCATCTATCAGTGTGTTGGATATTTTACACAGTGACCCATGTGGCCCAAACAAAAAAAAATAAGTTGACAAGGTGAGATATATTTTATGATTTTAATTGATGACTATTTTTTATTACTTTGGGTTGCATTCTTAAGAGAAAAATTAGAAGCATTAGAAAAATTCAAGATATTCAAAGAAAGAGTTGAGAATGGATTAGATAGAAAAACCAAATGTTTGAGGTCTAATAGAGGAGAGTTTACTTTTGATGAATTTAACAATTTCTATGAGAAACATGGCATCAAAAGATAGTTATCTATCCCAAGGACACTAGATGAGAATGGTGTGGTAGAAAGAATGAACTAGAAAATTAAAGAAGTAGCCAAAACAATGATCAAAGAAGAAAGTTTACTAAAGGTCTATTGGAGAGAAGCTATACACACTCTTAACTAGGTATTGTTCAGAAGGAAATATATAAATACATAATATCATCTATGACATGGAAGAGCTTAAATGGTAAAGTATTTCAAAAAAAATTGAAGTAAATGCTACATTTAGAGAGATGAAGACAATCTTGGAAAGTTTGATAGTAGAGCTGATGAAGGCATACTAATGGGTTATTCTACAAAGAGAAAAGCATACTGGTGTTATAAAAAATACTAAACAATATTTTTGAAAGTGTGAATGTGAAAGTTAATAAAGATATCCAAAGAACTGTTAGAATAACTGAGAGGGGGGGTGAATCAGTGGCCTTAAAAATAATTCTAATAATCCGACCAAAACTTATATCACAAATATAACATCCTCTAGTTATCTTTCAGTCCATAAAGATGTATACCTTATGTAATTCTAACAAATATAAACTTCTCAGTAAGATATACTGTTTATCATTTCTAGCCTTTACCGAGTAGCAGCAATTAAACTTACTGTTTACCGACCAATCCAATTTTAGTAATGTGTAAAGTAAACTATCAATGCAATGAAATAAATACACATTCGACACATGGATTTTAATTTTGAAACCCTATTAAGGTAAAAACCACTTGGGACTGGTAACCCAAAAAATTTCACACTTCTGAAGTGAGCTCGGTGAAGAGTCAACCTTGTTAAAGGTTAAAAACACACTGTTAAGTGCGACGTTGTTAGAGGATTCAAAACTAATAGTTTGTCTTTTGACCTATCATTCACTATGTTTTCAATAATAAAACCTTTTTATACTCTTGAGTATCTCAATACAATAAGGATGGTTAAATCCCACTGGGTTAAGATATTTTCTGAATCAATGGTTAAACTGAAACAGTAAATGATCTGTTCAATAATACAACTTTAATTTGCAGATTTTCAGATCTACTGTTAGTCCAATAATACTTCTCTAATCAATATTCTCTTTAGTTCCTTTTCTCCCCATTTTTTATGTTCTGCTCGGTGAATAATCTGTCCTTTGTTGCTCGGTGTCTACAGAATTCATTGTCTTTGTTCTTCAACCGGTATGATCAGATCTGTATGAAGACTTCTATCTTCACCAGAATTATATTAAACATTCCTCTCTTTCATTATGAATTACTTGTCTCTTTATATAGACATGATTTATCCATTCAATCTCCTTTTTTTCATCGTAGATCACTTCTTGATCCGTAAAACTCAACATTCTTGCTTGAATCCGTAAATCTCTACTTTAGTTTTATTCCGTAGATATCTCCTTGATAACTACGCTTTAAATCTCTGATATGATTTAGTTCAACTAATTGATCAGAACAAAGTAATAAACTAGTCAATCTAAATATATCTCCTGCCAGCTAAGTGTTTTTCTCATTCTTTATCTTCAATTTTTATTGGTGATTAACTTTAGTTAGCTCGGTCATTGACTTCAGTTATGCTTGGTAACAAATTTAGTTAGCTCAGTGACCACTCCAGTTATTCTTGGTAAATATCTCTTTCTCGATAACCACTTTCTTGGTTATTGCGGTGCTTAATATACACTATGAACTAATTGGTGTTCTCTGTCCATTGGTGTGCACTATCCGTCGGTGTTTATTGTCACTCGGTGTATACTAAACTTTTATCTTTTAACGACCACATAAAATTTTTCCCTTCAACTCTTTTAAGTTTATGACAATATGTGTATGACCAATCAAAAAATATCAAGTTGACATCAATGAAAAGATAATAGATTAATTGATTTAATGTCTTGCATTCACTTTTGCAACTCGGTGATCATCAACTTATCATCTTCAAACATTTAATCAGTTATAGTTCATCAAGAACTTGTGATATGCATATTGAATATAAATTTGACTCAGAGGAAAAAGGAAAATAAGAATACAAATAATAAGATGGAGAGGTAATGAAAGCTCCAAAAACTAGATGTAAGATCCCCAAAGACATCATTCAAAAAATCAGATTATTGGAGATAAGAATAAAGGCATCATTAGAAGAAGTAAGGTAGCTCAGCAAAAAAATTTATTATGTTTACTATCTGAAACTGAACCTAAGACTGTAGAAGAAGCATAAAATCATCAAAATTTGGTAAAGGAAATGGAAGAAAAGATTGATCAGATTGAGAAAAATCAAACCTAGAAACTTGTGCCCAGATCATTAGAAGCAAATGTGATTGGAAAAAAGTGGGTACTCAAAAACAAGCTGGATGAAAATGGAAAGTTGATAAGGAACAAGGCAAGACTGATTCTTAAGGGTTATGCTCAGTTTGAAGGTACTAATTTTGAAGAAACATAAACCCATGTTGCCTAGATGGAAGCACTCAAAATATTTTTAGATTTTGAATCTTTTAAAGATTTCAAAGTTTATTAGATGGATATAAATTCAACATTCTTGGATGGAAAAAAGAAGGAAGATGTCTACATTGAACAACTAACAAGATTCAGGTCAGAAAGTGATTTGGATACAGTTTTTAGGTTAAGGAAGGCATTATATAGACTAAAGAAGGAACCTAGGGCTAGGTATGAAAGATTAGACAAGTATATGAGTGGAAAAAAAATTTAGAAGTGATATGTTGATAAAAACTTATACTATAGAGTTTATTCATATTAGATGTTGATTTTTATAGTGTCTGTTGATGATATAATATTTGAAGGTAATGATGATATGTGCAGAAGATTTATGGAGGAAATGCAACAAGAATTAAAAATTTCTATGATTGGAGAGTTAAATATCTTTCTTGTATTACAAGTAAATCAAAATAGAAAAGGTATTTTGCATTTCTCAGTCCAAGTATATAAGAGAATTATTGAAGAAGTTTGGGTTGGAGAATTCTAAACCAGTTTGTACACCTGTTGTTACTAGATGTAAGTTAACTAAAGATGATTATTTAGCCAAAGATGATGCAAGAAAGTATAGGTAAATGATTGGAGGTTTACTGTATTTGACTTCTACAAGACCAAATATTTGTTCAAGATTTTCTGTTGTGCAAATAATTGATTGTATGTTTGTCATTGATGACAACATATAATATACAGCAGTGTTCTATATAAAATTATAAGTATAGATGTTCTAGAGATATGCGTGTTTATTTTCATGGTGTATACATGTTCTAGATGCTATGTGCATTCACGTCAAGTTAGATATGAAGTTCCAGTTGAGTTATGTTAATCAGTTATGACAGTTACAGAGACTGAAGACTATCTGTGAAGAGCTGACGTAATTACACTATTTCTTGAGTTGTGCCTATCTTTAGGATATGTGTGTTTGTATTCATGTTTAGTTATGAGTTAAAGATAATTATCTAAAGGCACCAAACATGTTCTATCAAAATCATTAAGTTGGAGTTAATTTGGTGGAGCCGACTTTGTGAAGCGTCGCGTTTATTCAGTTTGGGTTGTGTTTTTCTAATCAGGTTGCGTGGTTGATGTGGCCGACTAAAGAAGTATTGAAGAGAATCCTAAAGATGAAAAAGATCACATCCTTTGGGGAAGATACTTATAGTAGCTCATTTGATGAATGCTAAGTGTGAATGATAAGAAAAGGGATAGAAAAAGTACAAAATAGAATGTCCATTGTTCTAGGACAGTAGAGACATTTCATTAATCAAGAAAAGATCTATGTGAAGAAGAAGTGAGAGTATACAATACATTGGAACTGGTTAAGATAGTAGGTCTACTCAAATAGTTTATTTATCAGATATAGTGCATATATGTTCTACTGAAGGTTGCAGCCTTCATCATTTTAGCAGTGAGCTTTTGGACAGTGAGTCCTCACCCCTAACAGGGTTACTTGTAAAAGACTCCTAACAGGGTCTGACCTTTAACCAGGTCTTTGTACTTATTGCATTGTAAATAAAAACTCCTAACAAGGTTGTAAGATCTCCTAATAGGGATAATTATACTCAAGTATAGTTCTTTGTGGGTGTTAATTCCCATTGGGGGTTTTACCTATTTGGTTTCCCCGTAAACAAAATTGTTGTGTTATCTGAATGTGCCTTTGCTTTATGTTAATTGATATCTAAGTAAATAAAAGAATTAAAGTATTTGATAACTAATTCACCCCCCCTCTTATTTATCCTTTGGGACTATTCCAACAATTGGTATCAGAGCCAAGTGCCTTGGAGAGAAAGCCTAATAGCTTAAGGTAGATCAAATGACATACTTCAGGAAAGAGAGTCCTAAGTTTGATGGAGAAAACTATCTTGACTAGAAGAACAAAATGATAACACATCTTCAGTGCATTGGATTTGAGATCTATGAGATTTCCACTCATACAATTGAAGTTCCCACCTTGAAAGACCTTGCAGTAGAAGACTCTACAACTAAAAAAAAGGAAGTGTTCACTCAAAATGCAATTGCCAAAGAACCCCTAATCAGTGCCCAATCCTACAGTGAATTTTTTGAGATCAAGAAGTCAGATAAAGCGTATACTATTTGGAAATACTTAGAAGATATGTTTGAAGGAGAAATTCAAGAAAAGAATGCACGCAGAAAGACATGGAAGAAAAGATACAACAACTTAGAGATGCTACCTGAAGAAAACATCAAAGCTTACAATCATAGAATAAATGAAGCAGTTTCAGGTATCAGAAACAATGGTGGAGAAACTTCAGAGGATGATATCATGGAAAAACTAATGACCACATTGAGAATAGACTATGAAAGAAAGATCAATATCTTAGATGAGAATATACAATATTCAAAAGACTTCAAGAGGGAAACTTTGATCAGCAAAATATATGTATTTGAGATATCAAGATTGAAGATAGAACCTAAAAGTGAGACAGCCTTCAAAGCCTCAGTTCATAGCAAGAAACCTATAAGAAGCTCTAGTAATAATGAAGAAGTAGATACAAAACTAGAAGAAATCATTGCTATGATTTCCAAGAAAGAAAGGAAAGGTAAAGGGAAATATGAAGGACAGTTACCATTCAAATGTTTTTCATGCAACAAAATTGGTCACTTTGCATCCAAGTGTCCTACAAGAGTCAAGAAGTTCAGATCAGATTACAAACCCAAGTACACTAAGGAATGTTATCATGATGAAGATGGTGTAACTGATGATGAATCAGGAGTAGATGAAATTTATTTCATTTCCATTAAAGACATTGAGAAGATGCTTGAAGAAATGGGAATAGAAGATGAAGAAAAAGAACAAGAGTTAGCATTAGTTTCAAAAGATGACTTAAGAACTGCCTAGATCATTAACAGCAAATGTTCACACCACATGACAGGAGACAAAGATAGATTTGTAAATTTGGACAAGTACAAAGGTGGCATGGTTAGATTTGGAGATAACATTCCCAAACCTATCATAGGCATAGGTTCTATCATCTTAGATAGAAAGAATAAGACAGATGATGTTCTTTATGTTGATGTCTTACATCATAACTTACTAAGTGTTGGATAGTTGCTTGACAAAGGATATCAGATGGAATTAAAAAAAAAACTAGTGCATCATTAACAACAAAGAAGGAGATATGATTGCATCAGGGTCAAAGACCAAAGGTAATGTATTTCAACTCAATTCAGAAGTAAGTTGTTTTGTTGCTAAAGTCAATGATAGTTGGCTATGGCACAAGAGACTTTGTCATATCAATTTTGACAACATAGTCAAGATAAGTAATGTTAAGGCAGTAAGAGACCTTCCAAGCATTGAAAGACCAGTTGACATGATGTGCAGGGAATGTGTGATGGGGAAGCATGTGAGGACCTCATTCAGGAGCAAACAAGACTTTGCTAAAAAAAAATTAGATATGATACATACAGACCTATGTGGACCTACTCAAACAAGATCATACTACGGAGAAAGGTATTTCATTTTGTTTGTTGATGATTTCTCAAGGATGATGTGGGTTGTGTTCCTAAAAGACAAATCTAAAGATTTTGAGAAATTCAAAGTATTCAAAGCTAAGGTTGAGAATGAATTTGGATTAAAGATAAAATGTTTGAGATCTGATAGAGGAGGAGAATTCACCTCTGAACAGTTTTATGATTATTGTGAAGAACATGGAATCAAAAGATAGCTAAGTGCACCTAGAACCCCTCAGTAGAATGGGATTGAAGAAAGAAGGAACATAATAAGACTTGACACAATGCACACTATCATGATTGAGGGAAAGGTTGCCCATACCTATTGGAGAGATGCGGTCAATACAGTAGTCTATACTATCAATAGAATACATTTGAGACCAGGCGCAGACAAAAAACCCTATGAACTTTGGTTTGGTAATGTACCTTCTATAAAATACTTTAGAATCTTTGGAAGCAAATGCTACATCAAGAGAGATGATAGCATTGGCAAGTTTGATGCTAGAAGCGATGAAGGTATTTTTCTTGGTTGCTCTACTAAAGATGAAACCTATAGATGTTTTAATCTAAGATTAAAGAAGATCATTGAAAGTACTCATGTGAACATTGATGAGAATTTTATGATTCAAGAAAGATACTATGATTATTCTCCCATTATTGAAGATTAGCCCAAACCCATCAATAAAGATACAGTTATTGAAGAAATGTTTGACTGTATTGATGTTTCATATAACAATCATGAACCAAGTAAAGAAGAATCATAGATTACAGATGAAAGTGTCACTCCTAAGAACTCAAAATGCACATCCAAATACCACTCTAAGGAAGACATCATTGGAGATTTGAGTGCTAAAGTCTTGACAAGATCTAGAGAAAAAGGTTCAATCATTGATGAAGAGGTATGATTACTTTCTTAGATTGAACCCTTAAGTGTTGAAGATGCATACAAAGATTCAGATTGGAAAAGTGCTATGCAAGAATAATTAGATCAAATAATCAAGAATGATACATGGGAACTGGTCGCTAGACCTCATGACAAGAATGTGATTGGAACAAAGTGGATATTGAGGAAAAAAATGAATGATGAAGGCACAGTGGTAAGGAACAAAGAAAGATTAGTATGTAAAGGATATGCGCAGAGAGAAGGAATAGAATACACTGATACATTTTCCCCTGTGAGAAGACTGGAAGCTATCAAGTTGTTTTTGGCCTATGCAACATTCAAGAACTTCAAAGTATATCAAATGGATGTCAAGTCAGCTTTTTTGAATGGTGACTTGAAGGAATAAGTCTACATAGAGCAGCCTGAAGGATTCAAACTTTCAGATAAACCACACATGGTATGTAGATTAAAGAAAACACTTTATGAACTTAAATAGGCCCCAAGAGCTTGGTATGAGAGACTTGATGGTTACTTAATGAAGATAGGATTCAGAAAAGGAGTAGTAGGCTGTAATTTATTCATAAAAGAGACAGATGAAGGATTACTACTTGTTGCTATTTTTTTTTATGACATTATCTTTGGAGGTAATGAAAAACTAAGTGCAGAATTCACCAAAGAGATGAAAAGTGAGTTTGAAATGAGCATGATTGGACCTATCAAATATTTTTTGGGATTGAATGTAAAAAAAATAGACAAAGGCATATTCATAAATCAGTCTAAGTATGTGAAGGAGATATTGAAAACTTTCAATATGGAAGATTGAAAGCCAGTAAGAACTACCATGATAACAAGAAGCAAAATTTCTAAAGATGATAATTCCACATCAGTAGAAAAGATCCTATACAAGTCTATGATTGGAAAACTCATATATCTTACTCAATCTAGACCTGACATTTCCAATGTTGTTGGCATTGTTGGAAGATTTGTAACTGAACCTAAGCAAAATCACCTAATGGAAATAAAAAGAATATTCAGATACTTAAAAGGAACTATAGACTATGGTTTATGGTATCCTACCTTAGAGATATACAACTTCATGTGTATAATGATGTTGATTGGGCAGGTTGTGTTGATGATAGAAAGAGTACATCAGGAGGAGCAGTATTTATTGGAGATAGGTTGGTCACTTGGAAAAAGTAAAAAGCAAAATTGTATTTCTCAGTCAACAGAAGAAGCTAATTATGTGGCAGCAGCATTGAAATGCTAAACAATGGTTTGGATCAAATAGATGATTAAAGACTTTGGTATTCAGATTTATTATCCTATTATTAATCATTGTGACAACACCAGTACTATCAACATGTCAAAGAACCCTATGATGCACACAAAGAAAAAAAAACATTGAGATCAAATACCACTTTCTAAGAGAAAAATTTGCACACAGAGAAGTAAAGTTGGACTATGTGAGCACTAAAGAACAATTAGCAGATATTTTTACAAAGCCATTATCAAAAGATACTTTTGAGTATCTCAGGGAGAAGCTGGGAGTAATTCCCTTTCCTGAGTCTGATTAGAATTTGTAGCAAGAACATCAGTCCTTGGTGACTGGTGAATGGTTGACTACTCTACTTCTGGAGTAGTATCTGTGCCTAATGGAGTTTAACACCCTTTTTCATTGATGTCAAAGGGGGAGTATTAGTAAGGGGGGCATATACTCTAGGGGAGTATACAGTTAGAAGAGCAGCAGCTGTGTAGAGGAACTTTTGATGAGGATATTGAGAAGATTGTAAAAGTAAGGAAGACATTTTGAGTTGATGATATCATATGGTGCCATCAATGTCAAAGGGGGAGATTGTTGGATATTTTCTTCTGTGCAAATAATTGATTGTATGTTTGTCATTGATGACAATATATAATATACAACAGTGTTCTATATGAAATTATAAGTACATATTTTTTGGAGCTGTGCATGTTTATTTCCATGGTGTATACATGTTCTAGATGCTATGTGCATTCATGCCGAGTCAGATATAAAGTTCTAGTTGAGTTATGTTAATCAGTTATGACAGTTACAGAGACTGGAGACTATCTGTGAAGAGCTGACATAATTACATTATTTCTTGAGTTGCACCTATCTTTGGGATATGCATGTTTGTATTCATGTTTAGTTATGAGTTGAATATAATTATCGAAAGGCACCAAACATTTTCTATCAAAATTGTGAAGTTGGAGTTAATTTGGTGGAGCCATCTTTGTGAAGCGTCGCATCTATTCAGCTTGAGTTGCATGTTTCTAATCAGGTTGCGTGGTTGATGTAGCCAAATAAAGAAGTATTGAAGAGAATCCTAAAGATAACAAAGATCACATCCTTTGGGGAAGATACTTATAGTAGTTCATTTGATGAACACTAAGTGTGAATTATAAGAAAAGGACATAAAAAGTACAGAACAGAATGTCCATTGTTTTGGGATAGTAGAGACATTTCATTCATCAAGAAAAGATCTATGTGAAGAAGAAGTGAAAGTATACAATACACTGGAACTAATCAAGATAGTAGGTCTACTCAAATAGTTCATTTATCAAATATAGTGCATATCAGTTCTACTGAAGGTTGCAACCTTCATCATTTTAGCAGTGAGCTTTTGGACAGTGAGTCCTCACCCCTAACAGGGTTACTTGTAAAAGAATCCTAATAGGGTTTGACCTTTAACCAGGTCTCTATACTTATTGCATTGTAAAGAACAACTCCTAACAAGGTTGCAAGATCTCCTAACAGGGATAATTATACTCAAGTACAGTTCTTTGAGGGTGCTAATTCCCACCAGGGTTTTTACCTATTTGGTTTCCTGGTAACCAAAATTGTTGTGTTCTCTATTGTGTTATCCAAATGTGCATTTTCTTTATGTTAATTGATATCTAAGTAAATAAAAGAATTAATTTATCTGATAAATGATTCACCCCCCTCCCCCCCCCCCTCTCAGTTATCCTTTGGGACTATTCCAACAATATTATGTATGTTGTTTGTTTAGTAGTTAGATCTCAGCAAGAACTGAAGTAATCACATATTTTTTTAGTAAAGAGGATTTTCAGATATTTGAAGGGGAAAGAAGAATTTAGATTATGGTATCCTAAGGATGATAAACTATAATTGATTGAATATTTAAAGATGTTAAGTTGATGATGACCAAGCTACAGAAAGTTAATGCAAGACATTAAATCAGTTAATGTATTGTATTGTCATTGATGTCAACTTGATATAATATGATTGGTTATATACATAGTGTCAAAGACTTCAGAGAAATAAAAAGATAAATTTTATGCTTTCATTAATGCATAAAAGATAAGTATTCAACAAGTGACTACAAACACCGACAGGCAGTGTACTCTGACGGATAGAGAAACCCGAAAGGAAAGTCACAGTGATACCTGAGCAAGAAACCTAAGAAAGCATTACCAACAAGTAGAATCAAAAGCATTACCAACAAGAAGAATCACAATCATTACCGAAAAGAAGAATCACAATCATTACTGATGAGAAAAACTTCAAAGTGTAACCTAGAGGATAGACAACCCCAACGGAGATGCCAGAGAATAACTGAAGTGTTGACCAAAACTAACAAGGAGTTAAACATAGAAAGGAACTGAAGTTTACAAACAAAAAAAGACTTAGCTAGAAAGAGCTAAAGAAATATTTAACTGGTTGTTAATATTATTTTCATTGACAAGTTAAAGTGAGAGATAAGAGAACTATTTAAAGCTATTTTATTCGAGTTGTCAAAGAGAAATCTATGAGATAATTCTAAAGTAAAGCTTTAAAGAAAAATTGTCTAGAATTGTGGATCACGCCAAGAACAAGAAAGTCAAGAATTGATAAATGGTGAAATCATGTATATAAAGAGACAAGCTAATTCATTGTGAATTAGTGGTGAAAAGAGAAAGAAGATGCTGAAGAAAAACTGATGAAGAAAGAAGTCTTTAATTAAACCTGATCAATCAAGCTGAAGAAGAGAGCTAATTTTGTGGACCCTGAGAAATAGAGAATCACAGCATCACTGAGTAGAAAGAAGTGGAGAAAAGGTATTGAAAAGATACATTGATCATAAAGGTATTATGAGATTACAATAGATCTAAAAATCTGCAAAGTATAGTTGTATATGTGAACAGATCATTTAATGTTTCAATTTAACTATTGGATCAAAAAGTCTCTTAACCAAGCAAGACTTAATAATCCTTTTTATATTGAGATACATCTAAAGGAGTATCAAATTTTTTGGTCATGAAGATAGCATGAGATGCCAGAAACCACATAACAAACTACACTGGGTTTGGTCATAAAAGGTAGCATAAATATGCCATATATCAAGTGACAAACTATTCTATTTAAACCCTCTAACAAGGTCACACCTAACAGTGTGTTTGTAACCTTTAAAGGGTTGGCTATTCACCAATCTCACTTTAGAAGAGTGAACATTTTGGGTTACTGGTCCCAAGTGGTTTTTCCCTTAATAGGGTTTCCACGTTATTAATCCATGTGTCAATGTGTTTATGATTCATTACTTTATTATTTTGCATTAGACATAACTAATCTAGATTTATCAATATACACTAAGTTATTTATTGCATTTCAGAAAATGAAGACTGCTAATTGGTAAACAGTAAGAATAAGGTTTAACTGAGAAATCCGAGTAGTAGTTATTTGTTGAGATTATTTCAAGGCATTCATCTTGTAGGACTAAAGATAACTAGAGGCTTATAATTGTGGTAATAAGTTTTTGGTTTAATTTATTGGAATACTTTTTAGGCCACTGATTCACCCCACACCCCCCCCCCCTCTCAGCTATTCTAACAATTGGTATCAGAGCTTGTGTGCTTAGAAGGAAGGTTTCAAGACCTAAGGTAAAGATCACAAGATGAGTAAACGAGATGTGCCCAAGTTGAACAAGGAAAACTTTGCATCATGGAAAAGCAGGATAAGACTCCACCTATTAGGTATTGGAAATGATGTTACTCAATTCTTGGATACTGAATATGTATTTCCTATAGGACCTCACATACTTCAGAAATTAAGAGAAAAGCATGAGCATAATTCTATGATGATAGAACTTGCTTCCTCTCTCTTCGATGTTGAATTTGAAGATGTCAAAACCTGCACCTCTACAAGGCAAATGTGGGACAAATTGAAGCTGGTACATGGAGGATATGCTAATATAATAAGAGCTAAGGAAAAAAGCCTAAGAGGAAAATTTTATGAGATAAGAATGAGAGAAGGAGAAAATATCACTCAGTACAGCTGCAGAATAAAATAAGTAGTCAATGTTATCTGAGGAGTCATAGGCATACTTCAAGAAGAGATAGTGGTAAGTAAAATCCTAAGAACCTTACTACCTGCATATGCTATTAGAGTATCTGCTATAAAAGAAATGAGAGAAGTAGAAAATAATAATGTCACTCTAGATATTTTGGTTGGTAGACTAATTTCATTTGAGATGAATAACTTTCATAACAGTGTCTTACCATCTATTTAGTCTGCATTCAAATCTTCTTTGAAAATAAGTCAAGTCATAAACACACTATGAGAAATGATAGTGAAAGTGATAGTGATGACCAAGATCTTGATGAGATTGAAGCACTAATGGATAGAAGATTGTAGAGAGGCAAAGGTAGATACAAAGGTAAATTACCACATGTTTTTTTTAATTGTAAAGAGATTGGAAACTTTGCTACTAGATGTCCTAACAGAAGAAAAGATGACAAAAGTAATGACAGATCATATGAAAAGAAGTTTGATAGAAGTGATAACAGAGATTATTGAAGAAAATGACAATCTGAAAAAAGAGATACCCGAGACTACAAGGACAAAGGGAAGAAATATTG
Source organism: Thuja plicata (assembly GCA_018584345.1). Lineage (NCBI taxonomy): Eukaryota > Viridiplantae > Streptophyta > Pinopsida > Cupressales > Cupressaceae > Thuja > Thuja plicata. The sequence continues at coordinate 2,293,797 of MU226891.1, forward strand.
TTACCTGGATGAAAAGAGAGATGGAGATAATGACACAGAATCTGATGAAGACATTGAGATGGTATTTGTGGCCATGAAGGATGATTCAAATGAAGAAGAAAGGTATGTAGAGACTGAACTCATATCTAAGGTTAGTAAGAATGATGTCTAGATTATAGATAGTGGCTACACTCACCACATGACTGGTGATAAAAAAAATTTTGAAACTTTTGAGTAGTATAATGGTGGATTAGTAAGAATGGGTAATGACACACCTTGTCCAGTTGAAGGTAAAGGAAATATAATGTTGAACAACCTGATCAAATGTGAAAATGATTACTAGGTAAAAGGACTTAATAATAATCTATTGAGTGTTTCACAATTGAACAACATAGGTCACCAAGTAGCATTTGAAAATAATAAGGCAAAGATCTTTAATGAATCAGGAAGGTTGATCGGAACTGGTGAACAAACAAAAGGTAACCTATTCTATCTTGATGATATAAACACTACTTGTTTAATGGATAGAAACAAAGACATATGGTTGTGGCATAAAAGATTATGTCATGTGAATTTTAACAACATGATTAATATTAGCAATAAAAGAAGAGTAAGAGGCTTACCGAGCATGTCAAAGTCCAAGCACATCATGTGTAAAAATTATCAAAAAGTTAAGATGACAAAGTATAGTTTCAAGAGCAAAGCCCATACATCTAATGCTATTATAGAATTAGTCCATATTGATTTATGTGGACCCATGAGAACAAAGAGTTACTATGGTGATAGATATTTCATTCTTTTTGTTGATGATTATTCTAGAATGATGATAGTTATGTTCTTAAAAGAAAAATCAGAAACATTCAAGATGTTTAAATGGTATAAAGGTATGGTAGAAAAAAAAAGTGGTAAGGAATTGAAATTTTTAAGATCAGATAGAGGAGGATAATTTGTTTCTGATGAATTCACTAACTTTTGCAATGATCATGGAATTAAAAGACAGGTTTCTACATGAAGAACACCACAGAAAAATGGGATTGCTGAAAGGAGAAACAGATCCATTGTTGATTGTGCAAGAACACTAATGCTAGAGAAAAGAATCACTCAAACATTCTAGAGGGAATTTGTTAGTACTGTTGTCTACACATTGAACAAAGTACAATTAAAGAAAGACACCAAAAAGACACCCTATGAGATATGGTATGGTTACACACCCAATGTAAGTTACTTCAAAATTATTGGTAGTCAATGTTATATTTTAAAAGTTGATAGAATTGGAAAGCTTGACTTCAAAAGTGATGAAGGTATCTTTCTAGGGTATTCCACCAAGAGCAAGGCTTATAAATGTCTTAACAAGTCCTCTAACAAAATAATTGAAAGTGCAAATATCAAAATAGATGAATATGCAGAGAAAAATGATAAGGAAAGAAGAAAAGAACCAAAAGACTACAAAAGGTTTATTTACACTGAATAACCTGACACTCTACTCGAACAATAGTGTATCACTCCCGAGCAACAAAACATTGCACCCGAGCATCGGGCTGCGATTACCAAAAATTAGGAAAATCCTCAAAATGATGTTCCCAGCGATGGAGATTAGAATGAAAGTCAAGATGGTGATCATAATGATGAACAAAGAGCTGAACCAATACTTGCCAAGTATGTCAAAAGACATCATCTACAGAACTAGATCATAGGAGACAAGAGGGATAGAATGAGAACAAGAAGCCACTGCATACTAGATGTTTAATTTATGATTTTGTGCCTAAATCTGTCAATACTGCACTTGAAAATAAAGAATGGGTCAGTGCTATGAATGAAGAAATAGAACAGATTGAGAAGAACAAAGCATGGACATCAGTACTAAGACCAGATGAAAAGAATGTCATCAGTACCAAATGGATATTCAGAAACAAGCTGGATGAGAATGGAGAAGTCACAAGAAACAAAGCAAGGTTAGTATGCAAGGGGTATGCACAAGAAGAAGGTATTAATTATGGTGAAACCTTTGCACCTGTTGCTAGACTAGAAGGAGTAAGAATTTTACTTGCTTATGCTGCATTCAAAGGATTCAAGGTATAGCAGATAGATGTCAAATCTGCATTCCAAAATGGAATACTAGAAGAAGGGGTATACATTGAACAACTAGAAGGGTTTGTTGATCCATACAAGAGGAACATGGTATGTAGACTACATAAATCCTTGTATGGATTGAAACAAGCACCTAGAGCCTAGTATGAAATACTTCACTCCTATCTCATAAGCATTGAATTTGTAAGAACAAGTGAAAATGGCAATCTGTATTTAAAGGAAGATACTGATGGTAATATACAGATTGATAAAATATTTGTTGATGATATCATATTTGAGGGTAATGATATGTTATGTAAATCCTTTTCTAATGAAAAGAGAAAAGAGTTTGAGATGTCAATGTTTGGGGAGATCAAATTCTTTCTTAGTCTATAGATTCTTCAACAAGATGCAAATATATATATCACACAATCCAAATACATTAAGGAAGTGTTGAAGATATTCAAGATGGAAGATTCCAAGCCAGTTGGAACACCTATGGAAACCAGATGCAAGCTGACAAAAGAAGACAAATCAAATGAGGTAAATCATACCTTGTATATATAAATGATTGGAAAACTAATATATGTTGTTCATACTAAACTAGATATAGCACATGCAGTTGGAATAGTTGCAAGATTCTCTGCTAATCCCAAAGAATCACACATGATTGTTGTCAGGATAATTTTGAGATATCTAAAGAACACCGAGGACTATGGCTTATGGTATAAAAGAGAAGGAACATTTAAGCTTCAAGTCTACACAAATATTGATTGGGCTGGAAACTTAGATGACAGAAAGAGCACAACTGTGGGAGCATTCTTTATGCGTGAAAGACTTGTCACATGGATCAGAAAGAAGCAAGGATGTGTCTCACAATCTACTGCAGAAGCATAATATGTGGTTGATGTTGCAAACTGCTCTAATATTGCATTGATAAAACAATTGCTGGAAGGTCTGAATATGAAAATTATTGAACCAATGATTATCTATTGTGATAATACCAGTGCAATAAACATTTGTAAGAATCCAGTCATGCATGCTAAGACTAAGCATATTGCAATCAAGTATCATTACTTAAGAGAAAAAGTACAAGAGAAAGAGGTGATACTAGAATATGTTCAATTAAAGGAACAATTAGCTGATATATTCACAAATTCATTGCCTAAAGATATATTTGACTACCTGAGAAAGAGACTAGGGGTCCACCCCTTGTTTATTGGTCAGTAAGCTAACTAGGAGGTTGCATCAGCCTACACATAATCACAAGATCATTCATGTTGATGCAAGTATAGAGATGGACTGCAAAGATACATCTGTAGAGAAAGGTACATATATGCTCCAAACACCAGAATCACTGTATTGCTGGTGGACAGGGAAATTGGAGGAGTATATTATAAAAGGTGACAACATATAACTTTGGCATGATCAAAGTTAACTTTGGCATTGTTGTCAAAGGGAGAGAAGTTCCTAAGAATTCAAAGAGATAGATTATCTTGAGAAGATCCAAAGAAGAGAGATTATATATACATATGAAATATTCATCAAAGGGAGAGAAGATATCCTAAGGGAGAGATGTAACATGAAAGCAAGAGATGTAACCTGTAAGGGAGAGATGACTATATTATTGTCAAAAGAAAAAGAGATGATCAAGGATAGGAATAGTCAAAGGGAGAGAAAACATCAGAGAAAGAATCAGAGGCTTCTACATCTATCCAATGAAGGGATTGAAGATTGAAGAAAGCACTCTACAAGAAAAAAAATCTAATCTATATGAGCTTACTGAGAGCCAAACATTTGTATTGGTTATAGAACAATGAAATTGGTAGATTGATAAATTACAACTGATATATTTCATATTATATTAGTAATAATATATTGTGATAATTTAGTTTGTTGCCATCAATGCCAAAGGGAGAGATTGATGAACTATAACTTATTGAATTTTTGAAGATGTTGAGTTGATGATCACCAAGCTACATAAATTTAATGCAAGACATTGAATCAGTTAATGTATTGTATTGTCATTGATGTCAGCTTGATATGATCTGATTCATTATATAAATAGTGTTAAAGAATTCAGAGAACCAGAAAGATAAAGGTTATGCTTTTAGTAATGCATAAAAGATAAGTATTCACCAAGTGACTACAAACACTGATGGGCAATGCACCCTGACGGATAGAGAAACCCGAAAGGAAAGTCACAGTGATACCTAAGCAAGCATTACCGACGATTAGAATCACAAGCATTACTGATGAGCATAAATTCATAGTGTAACCCGACGAACAGACAACCCTAAAAGAGATGCCCGAGGAGAACTGAAGTGTTCACCAAAACTAACAAGGACTTAAACACCAAGAGGAACTAAATTTCTAAAATGACAAAAGACTTAGTTGGAAAGAGATAAAGAAAGAGTTAACTAGTTTTTAATATTGTTTTCATCGATAAGTTAAAGCCAGAGATAAGAGAAAGATTTAAAGTTCTTTTATTCCAATTGTCAAAGAGAAATCTACAGGATAAAACTAAAGTAAATCTTTAAAGAAAGATTGGCTAGAATTGTGGATCACGACAAGAACAAGAAAGTCAATAACTAAGAAATGGTGAAATCATGTCTATAAAAAGATAAGCTAATTCATTGTGAATTAGAGGTGAATAGAGAAAGAAGATGCTAAAGAAAAACTGATGAAAAAAGAAGTCTTCAATTAGACCTGATCAATCAAGCTGAAGAACAAAGCTAATTTTGCAGACACCGAGAAACAGAGAAGCACATCATCACCGAGAAGAAAGAAGTGGAGAAAAGGCATTGAAAAGATACATTGATTAGAAAGGTATTATGAGCTTACAACAGATCTGAAAATATGCAGACTATAGTTGTATATGTGAACAGATCATTTATTGTTTCAATTTAACCATTGGATCAGAAAGTCTCTTAACTGAGAAAGACTTAACAATCCTTTCTATATTGAGATACATCCCAAGGAGTATCAAAAGGTTTGGTCATGAAGATAGCATGAGATGCCAGATGTGTGTGTATATTTCGCACCTGATAAGAGACACAACACTTCAATAAGTCATTATGTTAGTGTAAAACAAGGATTAGTGAGCATATAAGAATCCTAACATTGACCTACTGCTCCCTATCTAGGAAGAGTTTGAAAAATGCCATAATCATTCCCTTAGATTATGCACCATTCAGTGACAATACACTCCTAAGAATGAGAGATTTAATTGAAAACTAAGCTAAATGATTAGAAAGCATGTAATTAAGCTATGAAAACTGACATTATAACAATGCATGGAACTGAAACTAAAATGCTATAGATATCTAAACAGCATAACAATTCAATTTAACTCTAAAAATGAGGGCCATTTGCTCTCAAAAATTCCTTCTATTTATAGAAAAAGGGGTTGAAAATGGGTGGTTGAGATGCAAAGCTAAAGAGAGGTCAGGATTCTACTAGAAGAGAGCACATGGATTGTGCTTCTTCAAGTGCATCAAATTGTGACACTTGTCACAATATTATTGGGTTGAAAGCAGGGAGGAATGTGACCATTTAGGGAAGAGAGCCAAGAAGAATCTAGAAGATAAGCCTCATAAAGAGGGTGTAAGAGGCATTTATGAGGATGGGCTTGAGTCAAATGCATTAAATGCAAGCATTTAAGAGGCATGGGGAGAGACATGGGCTTAAGGAATCTTCATTAATGAGGCATTAATGAG
>MU226891.1:2308998-2355942 GCA_018584345.1 Thuja plicata
AAGTTTTTGGATTAATTTATTGGAATATTTTTTAGGCCACTGATTCCCCCCCCCCCCCCCTCTTAGTTATTCTAACACAGGATTCATATTTAAATTTGGCAGCCTATACTAATGTGGATGGGCAAGTTGTGTTGATAACCATAGAAGTACAAGTGGTGGATCTTTTTTCTTGTCTCCCAATTGGTTTCTTAGTCAAGTAAGAAATAGGATTTAGTGTCATTATCTACTATTGAAGCTAAATACATTGCAACATCTTCATTCACTTAGGGACTTTAGATGAAATATACATTGAAGGATATTGGCGTAGCATAATTTGATGAGATTATCTCAATTTTGTGTGATAATACCAGTGCCATAAACATTTCTAAGAATCTGGTACAACATTCCAAAATAAAACATATATCCATTATAAATCACTTCTTGAGGGAAAAGGTTTTGTACAGTGAAGTAAGACTTGAATATGTACCTAAAAAAGAGTAGATTGCAAATATTTTCACAAAACCATTGTGCAAGGACACTTTTGAATATATCTAGGAAAATTTGGGGGTTCTTCCCCTTCCTATTCATAACTATTGTGCATTGGGTGTGAATTGGTCCAGGGTATTATATGCATATTATTTTCTAGATCAATTCTTGGTGCATTCCTTTTAAGGGGATTGGAGTAAGTTTTTCAGGGGGAGTTTTGTCCTTTGTCATTTTGTCAAAGGGGAGAAGAAAAGAAGACTTAAAATGATGACATTTATTTATTTATTTTTTCATTGACGAATGTTTTCATTAACGAAAAATGGGGAGATTGCTGAAATGTTATTTTGATTATTTTTGTTGTCATTAATGATTCTCCTTGATGTCGACATATTTGGTTGTAGTTTTATTTGGCCTTGGTGATTCAGAATTATTGTGCTCTAGATGATGTTCTATAATGTTCAATATTAGGTCATGATTGTCTATGTCCCATTCACGTTGTAACATATTGAGGTCTTTTGGGCCCGATCCTATCTAGTTATCGGTGATTGTGGTTTGAAAACATAATATCCATTATAACATGTAGATCTTATTTTGTGGCTTTGGCTGATGTGATGAGTGGATAACATGGTGCATTTAGCGAGGATATTTTGGCATGGTCCATGTTTCATTCCTTCCACTACAAGATTGTCTTGGTGTGACCTATTTCAAATTGTATGTGACTGACTTGAAAAATGATAATTAATATTGTATTTGGCCAACATGGATGAATATGGAAGCATGGTATGGTATATGTAGAGGATGATTTATGTTCGATGAAGATATAGAAGTGAGAGCGATGTGAAATTGAAGAGAATATATTCATACATCATTGTATGTGTGACTATATACAACTGGTGATACCATATTACTATATTCATTTTTTTGGTATGTGAAGAGTATCCTAGCAGCCCATCCTAGTGACCCAACCTACCTTACCTTGGGCTTACATATTGCCAAGTTGGGGTTCAAGAAGTGGTGAATGAAGGTGAGAAAAACTCCCTTGGTGTGGATCTACAACCCATAAACATTCCCCCCTCTTAAATTTGAGAATGGAGTCAAACTCAAGACCTATGGGGAGAAAACACATACCCCGAGCCAACTCATCTAGACAAATTACTATATTCTTTAGTGTTGCAGTTGGTGTGAAATATTTTAGTGTTGGAATTCTTTCTCATTATTTCTTATTTCAGTAGTTATTCAAGTTTCAATTGTGATAGATGGATTATTTATTTAGGGAAGTTATCCCGAATGATAGTGAGCCTTACCTGCAATGAGAAAATTGGTAGTGAGACATTGTAAAAATAACCTTAACCAATGTTTTTATCCATGAGAACTAATTTCTTTGCAGTTTTTCTCATCTTGGGTTTTCCATGTAAATCTAGTGTTCATTGTGTTCAGTGTTCCTTTGTGCTTTTTGTTAGAGAAATAAGTTATTTCTCTTATTAATTAAATCATTTTGATTTAATTATCAAGTGACTTATTATATCTAGTTTACTTAAGTTAAACTTTAGGAATATAATAATTAATTCTTTTATTACTTATTATCATGCAACCTAGGTTTTTCTCTTTTAGGGTTTTGATCACCTTTATAAGGTTTGACCTCTTTGTAATTATTAATTATCTGAGACTACTATTGTATTAAGGGTTTTCTCTCCATTTTTTACACAATATGTTTCATTTTTCATCGATCTATTATTTCTAGCCTCCATAGCTTTTGCTTCTCTCTTTTTGTGAAAGGTTTAATGCAGGTGATTCTTGGGAGCTGTAGGGTTGAGTTTTCATCAACTCCAATATGGTATTAGAGCTAGGTTTTTTGTTTCATATTTTTGTGGATATGTGGGGAACTTTTTTTGGAGCACTTTGGGCTCAAAAAATCCTAATGGTTGCACTCAAAAGGCCCCAAAACCTCTATTTTCATATATGGCACGTCTAATTTGGACATAGTTACAATCTGAGGCAATGTTTTTTTGCATGTATGACCCTATTCAAGGCATGTTTTTCGAGATGGAGGAAACTTTTTTTCATTTTTTTTCTTGGTACCTCTGCCAATTTTGGCCTAAATTTTTGCAGTGCTGCCATATTTAGCGGCATCACCAGATTTCGCACATCTTCACTAGATTTAGCTGAGATCGCTTGGATTTCTTCTTGTTTTGGAGCCCTCTTTAGTTTTTTTCTCATATCTTGAGTAAACAGAGACATTTTTGGGAAAACTTGGTTTTAAGCCCAACCTTGTTTTAGAGGTTTGGTTTCCCGATTTTTCCATTTTGCAAGGTTTTTTGCCAGTCCAAGTCAAGGTTCTTTTTTGCTCTTTAGGAGCCATATCTTTCTCATCTAGAATCCCTTTTCTAAATTTCACACATCATTGGAAAGCTAGTTCTATGCTCTTTCTTTTGGTATGGGTCTCATTTCCAGAATCTGCTCCAGGTACATTTTATTCATTTTTTTTCTTTTTTACAATCTACCGAATATCTTGGATGTTTTTGGTCCTAGGATCATTTTCCTTGGATGGGATAACTTCTTTTTAGCTGTTACTCATGTTCTTATAGATTTTTTTCATTCTTGAGAATTATAGACATTTATTCCTGTAGCATTTCTTTTTGCAAACGCACTGAGATTAAGTGCCACCTATTTCATGCTTGGGATCTTGCAGATTTTGTGATTTGTACTTGTACTACATTATAAAGTGTCATGGGGGGTTTGATGTTTTATTTTATTTTTCCATCTACCTTTTTCAAGAGAGTTTTCCTTCCACGACATTATCCTCATGATATGTATCGAAAGAGTGATCCTTCCATGACATCATCCTTTATATGTGTTTGTACTTTCTTTTGTACTTTCCATGTTCCTGTTTCTTCAACATGTAGTTGTTCTTGGAAGTTTTTTTTAGTGTACCTATCATGCCTCTCCCTACTCACCATTATGCGGGTATCTCATGTTATTCCTAATGCTTCCTTCATTCGATGTAGTGAGCTATGTATTTAGTATTTGTTCCTATGTACTAGGTGGATGCAGTGGTTGGGTACCTATACATTTTGGTGAGATGGATCATTTACCACATGGACACTCTTTCATTCCTATTTTGGAGGCATCCTTCCATCTTTTGATCAACTCTTTAGACTTTGGTGTTTTTTTCCATCTGTATCTTTGAGTTCTGATGTTTTCCTTTTTTGTCATCCTAATTTGAGTAGTGTCAATTGAGGGAACTCATGCAGATTACAGTCTTGTCTAACTGATCATGTTCTGTTGCAGTGGAAGTTTCAGTAGTTGTTCTTTGATAGTGTTTGTAGCTTCATGCTTTAGTGGTGTTCTTCATGTTCATCCTTTGTTCCTATTTTCTGGGGCATTCTCTAGTTTGGAGGCTTCTTCAGTCCTTCACTAGTCTTCATCTCTTTTTAGAGAGGGGTTTTTCCCACTGGGTTTTCTCCTTTTCTCCTCTTTATAGAGTTTTTGTGTACTTGGGTACCTATTCAGACCATGTTGTCGGGACCCATTTCCTGCTTTCAATAGTTGTTTCTACGTTTTAGCTACTCCCTAAGTTTATCTTAAGGGGGGTGTTAGAGTAATAATTTATTTCTCTTATTAATTAAATAATTTTGATTTAATTATTAAGTCACTTATTATCTCTAGTTTACTTAAGCTAAACTTTAGGCATATAAAAATTAATTCTTTTAGTAATTATTATCATGCAACCTAGGTTTTTCTCTTTTAGCGTTTTAATCACCTTTATAAGGTTTGATCTCTTTGTAATTATTAATTATCTAAGAATGCTATTGTATTAAGGGTTTTCTCTCCATTGTTTACAAAATATGTTTCCTCTTTCATCGATATATTATTTCTGGACTCCATAGCTTTTGCTTCTCCCTTTATGTGACAAGTTTGCATGCATGTGATTCTTGGAGCTGTAGGGTTGAGTTTTCATCAGCTCCAATACTTTCAAGTTTATATATGTTATTTTTATCCTATTGAATTAATTTTTCTCTAGATTGATAAAGTTAATGGAAATTGTTTTACGATAACTAGTTCATGGCCCCCACCCCCCTCTCAGTTATCCAGGGATGTTCAATACTTTGTGTCTAAATATTTACTTTACATGCATATTTTGAAGCACTATAAAAATTGAGATAAATGAATATTCTAGGATTCACATGTACCTCAAAGTGAAGGAATATTTTAATATTTTTGATTAGGTGCAAAGCATGTTTTGAAAGAGCATGAAACCTTGTACAAAAGATTAAAAAAGATATATCATTTAGACCCCTTAGAAACAGAAGGAAAACAACAAGAAGTTTAAAAAAAAGTAAAGACAGTAGCTGAAAAGTCATTAGACACCCTGACAACCAAAAATACCAGTAGACAGAAAGAAAAATAACCAAAAAAAATTGATGCCCCAGAGAACAGACTAGTCAAGGTTCTGAAGGAGCTCTACCGCTTCAATGACCATGAGGTCCATATTGGTAGCTGTATTCTTTAGTTCCTCAAGATCCTTATCATTCTTGATCATCCTATTATTTTTACTCAAGTGGGTTCTCTTTCTGGGACCAGTAGCCTCTTCAATAGTATCTTTCTCAATATCAGTATTCACCCCAGCTTTGTCCTATTTCAGCTTAATAATAAGGATTTTGGTATGATCAGTCGATGCTTTGAGGATTTTGTGGCTTTGTTCACCCATTCTCTTCAAGAAGGTTTCCATATTGGAAACCCTCACATCAATGGCCTTGAATATAGTCCCAAGTTTGAGGTCATACATTAACTTCTCCATATTATTGATTCTAGTATCCATAGTCCTAAGCTTTGACCCATAATCCTCAGTAATTTCCTCTACTTTCCCCATAGCCTCAGTGAGATCTTTTAGGCATTCAAGAAACAAATTATCCTCACCAATCCCCATAGATTCAAGGATATCCAATATTTTGACATGGCCTTAGATTTTATCTTTCACCTAGTTAGGATCATCCATCATTTTTTCCAGGGCCTCACAGAAACCCCTAGTCAACATTTTGACCAATTGGGTAGATAAAAGATTTCCTTTGACAATGGAACCCACATCACATGTATCACTTTCAGCCTTTTTCCATCTTGTAACCCTTCTTCTTTACTTCCCCTACCCTCATCTATGTTCTTAACTTCATTATCACCCTCAACCATGTTCTGAGCTCTAGGGGTCTCCTTAGTTATCTCTTCCTCATTCCCCTCCTAGTCCCCATTATCATTATCTTTGTAATCTTCCTTGACCTCCTCCTAAGAAGAAAGATGGGTCAAACTAGTAGCCTTCATATTTTTCTTAGGAGGGGTATCTTCTCCCTCCTCCTCAGTACTCTCTTCACTTTCCTCCTCTTCCTCTGAAGAATAATCAATAGCAAATTGATGTTTCTTAGCACTCAACTTCTTGCATTTATTACTAGTATGTGCAGAATCAATAATATTACCTTTTCCTTTCCCCTTAATATTTTTATTACCGCCCTTGGGGGGTCATAATCCCCATTCATTCTAGAGTTAGAGGTCTCCTCAGAAGAAGAAACCCCATCTGAGTTATCTTCTTCAAAATCTGGGCATTAGGAGAGCGGATGCTCTCTAGACTTGGCTTTAATAGGGTAAAAAATGAGAACCATCATCCCTTCATGAATAGAGAGATTCCCTTGTGGGTTCTCCCTAGCCTCTCTTATATTAGAGTTCATAGAGTAGAGCAAATAATAAGGAAAACTAATTTTTTCCTTATAATAAAAGTGGCTAAGAAAAACAAAATGGTAACCATAAGCCTTGGTATATCTACCATCAAGGGTAATATATTGCATAATAGTGACCAAAATGTCTCTCCATACCTTATTCATTTCATTTGGGGCATAATATATCTTTCTTAGCTTCACCAACCACTTCTTCACCTTATCACTCTTTGGGAATCTCTTCACAGCTTCCTCGATGAGATTTCTATCTCTATAAAATTTTCTCCCGTCATTTGGTAAGTCGTTAGCCTCAGATATAAGGGATTTTTAAATTTGAAAAGCCTGGCTCCCAAGATTCAGTTTCCCATTCTTCCAATGTTTGACAAAGAGTCTGGTAATCACCAAGTTACAACCATGAGCCACTCCATATAATTTTTAATTTGACCTCTCTTCAAAATCTCCCAGACAATATTCTTCTTCCTCCATTCATCACATGAAAAAGGTTCTATTCTCTTCCTATTCCCCCACATTTCTCTTTTCTCAACTCTTTTCTTTCTTACCCAACTGCTCTGCAAATTTCTAAAACTATGTATTATCAAAATGAAGATTATCGTACATAAAATGATAGTAATCACCCACAAAGCATGTAAAATAATTATCTTGCACCTCTTCATACTTCAAGAAAGGTTCCTGTAATAATCATAATAAATTATCATGATCCTTGTGATATATATTGCAATCAAGAATAAATAACACGCTTCCCTCCTTGTGTATGGTCATGATTTAACAATGTCTTCATATCATGAGGCAAATTTCCCTCGCCATACCATCTGGTGATTTCTTCCATTTTAATTTCCTTGTTGGCTACCCAATCACCAACTACATTAATCTACCGATAACCATGGGTGATAAGACATTTATCAAAAGTGGCAATTATATTCTTATCTTCCTTGATAATATTTTTGATAGTCCAAGAAAGAGGACTTAGGTCCTTGAGACATCTAATGATATTATTAGATTTACCATCTATCCAAACTTTAGTGTAATTCTATTTTTTAGCAAGATGAGTAGCTTAGTTGGTTTGAAATCCTATAGGAATGGAAATCAATTCTAAGAAAACCCCTTTATCATCTCTTATTATGCAACCACAACTTGCAGGGCCCGGGTTCCCTTTTGAAGCCCCATCAAATTTGATCTTCACTCATCCCTCAAGAGGATAGTTCCAAGTAGCTTCTTGTCTTTTATTAGTAGTAGTTGCAACTCTGAACCTACCTTGCTCTTTTCTCAAGTTAAAAATAATCTCATCATGTTTACAAGAGGGGAGAGATAACTCACCCACTATGGAAAGATTATATAGAATATTTCTAAAGATTTTATGGCAAACAATCTTGAGAGGAGTGCCTTTATCCCTAAAAATATGGTTGTTTCTTTCCTTCCACACTCCCTATAAGATATGTGGGAGGGAAATATTAATGGATAAATTATGAGAGGGACAACACTATCACTTGAACATATCTTGAATATCTTTTCGAAAGACCTAACTAACATTGAAGCATCTAAGGACCTTCTCCCAAATAGGGATAATATACGGGCAGTGGAGAGATATATGATCCACTATTTCCTCAGCTTGTTGATACATATAACATATATTATGAATATTGAACCCCCTGATATTCAAGTTATCTATAGTTAAGATATTATTTTCTAGGAGGATCCAAAAAAACTTATTGATCTTAGGGATAACCCCCTTTATCCAAGCCCAGGACCAGCATGGTGGAGGTTCATGAGATAAGGACAACATATTGATCGCAGAAGAAACTGAAAAGTTACCATCATGGTTATACTTCCAAATAATCTTATCTGAGAAATCCTTATCTATAAGGATATAATGAATATGTTTCTGGATTGGAGATAAAGTGGCATTAATCTGAGTTACGTTCACCCAATGATTCAACCTCCAATAATCCCCCGACAAGACATCAAGCTTCCTTTTACACTCCTAAACAAAAGGATCATACTTTGGGACATAAAAAAGGGGGAGCCCATGATCCATTTATACTCCTACAATTTAACCTTATTCATGTTTCCAATCTTCAGGGTCACCCCTTCCGAGATGATTTGTTTATTCTTGACAATTTGGTTCCAAATATGAGTTCTAGCCGAGACCTCATCAGAGTTAATAAAGTTTATGATAGTAGGGATATTTTTTGAATATTTATTCTTCCATATTATGTTTGATTCCCCACTACAATTATAGGCTCTCCAAATTTTTTAGCCAAGAGAGCATTTCTTATAGTTATAATTCTCCTTAGGCCAAGACCACCAAGATTTTGAGGAAACTGCCTACTTCTAGGAATATGTTTAATGCAGACAACTGGCTACTTATAGAACATTTCAATACTCCCCTAAAGGAACAAGAAAATTCCATGGTATCCCTTTGCAACTTGAAATTAGAATAGATCTAAAATGATTTATCAACACTAAATCCCTTCATGACACTGTTCTACATGGTGCTAAGTATACTTGTGTTGGAGATTTGCCTTTGTGCAAATAGTTGACTGTATGTTTGTCATTGATGACAACATATAGTGTACTGTATTCACTTTTTAGTATGGATATGTTGAAGCCTTGCGTGGTTGTTTTTATGTTTCAGACATAGTTATTATACCATGTTCATACAAACATATTCATAAGTTCAATAACAGTTGAGTTATGTTACTCTGTTTACCAGCCACAGTTTTAGAGGATTGTTTTCAGAAAGCCGACAATAATTTTATTGATTCTTCAGTTGCACCTATCTATGGGGTATGTGTGTTCAGATTAATGTTTATTTATGATTCAAAGATGATTAACCAAAGGTGCTAATCATGTTTCATTCGAAGCAAGAAGTTTGGGTAATTTTGGTGGAGCCGACTATGTGAAGCAATGTGTCTATTCATTTTGAGTTGCGTGGTTCTAATTATGTTGCGTGCTTATTTTAGCCGATAAGAGAAGCATTAAAGGGATTCCTACAGCCGAAGTGATCATATCCTTTGGAGAAGATACATATAGCATTTTATTTGTGATCACTAAGCGTGAATGACAAGAAAAGAGACAGAAAAAGAATAGAGAAGAATGCTGATTATTTTGGGACAGTAAATCTATTTCATTCATCAGTTAAAGATCTATGTGAAGAAGTAGAGAGTGCATACAATTCATTGGAACTAATCAAGATAGCAGGTATACTCAAATAGTTCATTATCAAATATAGTGTATATCTATTTTACTGAAGGTTACAGCCTTCATCATTTTAGCAATGTGCTTTTGGACAGTGAGTCCTCACCCCTAACATGGTTATTTGTAAAAGACTCCTAATAGGGTGTGACCCTTAACCATGTCACTGTACTTATTACATTATAAAGATCAACTCCTAATAGGGTTGCAAGATCTTCTAACATGGATTATTATACTCTAGTATAGTTCTTTGTGGGTGCTAATTCCCACCAGGGTTTTTACCTATTTTGGTTTCCCCGTAACCAAAATTGTGGTATTTTATTCCAAGTTACCTTGTTGTGTATATGCTTAATGTTATTATGTACTTAATTGAAGAAAATAATTAAAACTAACAAATAACTAATTCACCCCCCCCCCCTCAGTTATCCCTTGAGACTATTCCAACAATTGGTATCAGAGCCAAGTGCCTTGGAGAGAAAGCCTAACAGCTTAAGGTAGATCAAATGGCGTACTTTAGGAAAGAGAGTCCTAAGTTTTATGGAGAGAATTATCTTGACTGGAAGAAAAAAATTATAACACATCTTCAATGTGTTGGTTTTGAGATCTATGAGATTTCTACTCACACAATTGATGTTCCTACCTTCAAAGACCTTGCAGAAGAAGTATCTACTAACAAACAAAAGGAAGTATTCACCCAAAATGTAATTGCCAAAGAAGCCTTAATCAGTGCCTTATCTGACAGTGAATTTTTTGAGATCAATAAGGCAAACAAAGCATATTCAATTTGGAAATACCTAGAAGACATGTTTGAAGTAGATATCCAAGCCAAGAATGCACGTAAAAAGACATGGAAGAAAAGATACAACAATTTAGAGATGCTACCTGAAGAAAATATCAGAGCTTACAATCAGAGGATTAATGAAGCAGTCTCAAGAATCAGGAACAATGGTGGAGAAATTTCAGAGGAAGATATAATGGACAAACTGATGACTACATTGACAGGAGATTATGAAAGCAAGATAAACATCTTGGATGAAACCATGCAATTCTCAAAGGACTTCAAAAGAGAAACCTTGATCAAAAAAATATCACCATTTGTGATATCAAGATTGAAGCCAGAAATTGAAACAGCTTTCAAAGCCTCAGTTCATGGTAAGAAATCCTTGAGCATCTCTAGTAATATTGAGAAAGAAGAAGTTGATAAAGAACTAGAAGAAATAATTGCTATGATTTCTAAGAAAGAAAGGAAAGGTAAAGGAAAATATGAAGGACAACTACCATTCAAATGTTTTTCATGCAACAAAGTTGGCCACTTTGCATCCAAGTGTCCTACAAGAGTCAAGAAGTTCAGATCAGATTACAAACCCAATTATACCAAGGAATGCTATCATGTTGAAGAGGGTGTGACTGATGATGATTCAAGAGAGGATGAAATTGGATTCATTGCAATTAAATATAATGAAAAAATGATTGATGAAATAGAAATTGAAGATGAAAATAAAGCACAAGAATTGGTCTAAGTTTCACAAGAAGACATCAGAATAGACTAGATCATAAACAGTGGGTGTTCACATCACATGATAGTAGACAAAGATATATTTGTACATCTAGATAAGTACAAAGGTGGCATGGTTAGATTTGGAGATAACACTCCCAAACCTATCATAGGAAGAGGATCTATCACCTTAGATGGAAACAACAAGACAGATGATGTTCTGTATGTTGATGTTTTACATCATAACTTACTAAGTGTTGGATAGTTGCTTGATAAAGGATATCAGTTGGAATTCAAAAATAGTAGGTGCATCATTAATAACAAAGAAGGTGACATTATTGCATCAGGTTCAAAGACCAAAGGTAATGTTTTCAACTTAACTCTGAAGTAAGTTGTTTTGTTGCAAAAGTGGATGACAATTGGTTATGGCACAAAAGACTTTGTCATATCAATTTTGACAACATAGTAAAGATAAGAAATGTAAAGGCAGTAAGAGACCTTCCTAGTATTAAAATACCTTGATACTATGTGCAGGGAATGTGTGATGGGAAATCATGTGAGACCTCATTCAGAAGCAAATAGAACTCTGCAGAGAACAAATTAGATCTAGTGCATACATACTTATGTGGACCTACTCAAACAATATCATACTATGGTGAAAGGTATTTCATTTTGTCTGTTGATGCTTTCTTTAAAATGATGTGGGTTACGTTCTTGAAAGACAAATACGAAGCTTTTGAGAAGTTCAAAATATTCAAAGCTAAAGTTGAAAATGAGTCAGGATTAAAGATAAAATGTCTAAGATCTGATAGAGGAGGAGAATTCACCTCTGACAAGTTTCTTGAGTAATGCAAAAAACATGGGATCAAAAGACAGCAAAGTGCACCCAGAACCCCTCAACAAAATGGAATTGCAAAAAGAAGAAATAGGATAATACTTGACACAACACGCACTATCATGATTGAAGGAAAAGTTGTGCACGCCTATTGGAGAGATGCAGTCAATACATCAGTCTATAATATCAACAAAATTCAACTAGGACCAGGCATAGACAAAACACCTTATGAACTTTGGTTTGGCAATGTACCTACTGTAAAATACTTTAGAATCTTTGGAAGAAAGTACTACATCAAGAGAGATGATGGTGTTGGTAAATTTGATGCCAGAAGCGATGAAGGTATTTTTCTTGGTTACTCTACCAAGAGAAAAGCTTATAGATGTTTTAATTTAAGGTTGAAGAAAATCATTGAAAGTGCACATGTGAAGATTGATAAGAAGTTCATGATTCAAGAGATATATTATTAATATGCACCTATGATTGAAGATGAACCTAGACCTATCAATAAAGAAATAGATATTGAAGAAATGTTTGACTGTATTGACGTATCATGCAAAAACCCTGAACCAAGTCAAGAAGAATCACAGATTACAGATGAGAGTGCCACACCTAAAATATCAAAATACACATCTAGATACCACTCAAAAGAAGATATCATTGGAGATCAAAGCAGTAAATTTTTGACAAGATCCAGAGCAAAAGGTTCAATCGTTGATGAAGAGGTATGCTTACTTTCACAAATTGAACCCTTAAGTGTTGAAGATGCGTGTAATGACTCAGATTGGAAAAATGCAATGCAAGAAGAATTAGATCAAATAATTAAAAATGACACATGGGAATTGGTCCCTAGACCTTGTGACAAAAATGTGATTGGAACTAAGTGGATATTCAGAAACAAAATGAATGAAGATAGGACAGTGATAAGAAACAAAGCAAGATTGGTATGTAAAGAATATGCACAAAGAGATGGAATTGACTATTCTGATACATTTACCCATGTGAGAAGATTGGAAGCTATAAATTTTTTTTTAGCCTATGCAACATTCAAGAACTTCAAAGTATATCAGATGGATGTCAAGTCAACATTTCTGAATGGTGACTTGAAGGAAGAAGTTTACGTAGAACAGGCTGAAAGATTCAAAATTTTAGACAAACCATACATGGTATGCAGACTTAATAAATTCCTCTATGGACTTAAACAGGCCCCAAAAGCATGGTATGAGAGACTTGATGGCTACTTAACAAAGATTGGATTAAAAAATGGAGCAGCAGATTGCAACTTATTCATCAGAGAGACACCTGAAGGACTATTACTTGTTTCTATCTTTGTTGATGACATCATTTTTGGAGGTAATGACAAGCTTAGTGCGGACTTTGCCAAAGAGATGTAGAGAGAATTTGAAATGGGCATGACTAGACCTATAAAATACTTTTTGGGGTTAAATGTAAAGCAGACAGGCAGAGGTATATTCATAAATCAGTCTAAATATGTGAAGGAGATATTGAAGACATTCAAAATGGAATATTACAAGCCAATAAGAACTCCTATGATAACAAGAAGAAAGCTTTCTAAAAATGATAACTCCACAACAGTTGAAAAAACACTATACAAGTCCATGATTAGAAAAATCATATATCTCACTCAATCAAGACCAGATATATCTAATGCAATTGGCATTGTTGAGATATTTGCAGCTGAACCAAAATAGAATCACTTAATGGAAATAAAAAGAATATTTAGATATTTAAAGGGAACTATAGACTATGGTTTATGGTATCCTAATTTAAAAAATGTAGAACTTCATGTATACACAGATATAGATTGGGCAGGTTGCGTTGATGATAGAAAGAGTACCTCAGGAGTGTATGTGATAAAACCTAACCTGTTGGGAGTACGCTCAGACATGTAAACGTTAGAGATATATATCAAATAACTACATTAAACATGTCTAAAAGCATACGATCAAAAACAATAAGAGATCCATCACAACCTCTGATGAGTCAAACAAGTGCACCCAAGCCTTGTTGATTTGCTCTTAGAGAGGTTTGTGGGTGTGCTCTCCCAACACAATATATTTAATCTCACTATTTGATTAAAAATGCAAACTGAGTGATTGAAATGAGTGAAGAACTCAAGAAACAAGTATTGAAAACTTTTCTCAAGCCTTCACCATGAATGCAAATGCAAGACTATACTATGATGAAGATTCAAAAAACTAAACTAAGATGATATGCATAAGATAATAGAAATAAGTTCATTTTTCATTATCCTAACATGTGATTTCTAAATTCAACTATGAACTAATGAGCATAAAACATGAAATATACTAAGAAATTCTAGAGCTATACTAGTATGATAACAATGCATAAATGAGAGATGATTTTCTCTTGACAATGGCCTCTATTTATAGAGTTTTTGAAGGAGAGAGAGGGTTTGGATGAGGTGGAGCTCATGTGGCATCCACATAGGTGTCACATGAGGGACACATAGGCCATGAAAAAGGCCCACTTTTCTCACACATGTGTGAGAAACTTTGGATGTGATGGGTCAAAGTGTACTTAAAATACACATGTGAAGGATCTTGTAAGAAGGTGTAAGAGGGTGTAAGAGTTTTGGACCAATGAAACACTTTTGGAAAGTGTAAGAAGGTGTCATCATAGGTGTAAGAAACCTTGTTGGCACCAAATAAGGATTATTTGAAAAAGTCAATTTTTGGAAATTCGCTCACACATGTGTGAGCAAATAATTAGGACTATTTAGTGTAGGAATCAAGAAATTAGCTTAATTAACCTTAGTTAATTAATAGATAGGTCTATTTGGTGAGAGTGATGGGAGGTAGGGTAGGCTCTAGGTTCAAATTAGCTTAATCTAAATTTAAAATTTAGATTAATTTGGTTTAGTAGAATTTAAGTCATGTGAAGGAATAAATAAATTAAAAATTTATTTAAAGGCAATCAATGAAGGGTAATATATTAAATAAGATTTAATACATAAAAAAAGGGGCTAGTATTTAAATTAAATTTAAATACTAAGGAAAGTGAATCATATTTAATTAAATAAATTTTAATTAAATAGATAGGAGAATATAACAAATATAATGAATTAAAATTAACTATAATGTTATGGGAATATTAATTAAATTAATATAAGGACGATTTGGGATGTCTACATTTTGCCCCTCTTTGATATGTCGTCGAAAGTGGCGTTGCGTCAAAGAAAAGAAAATAAGATGCCCTAGAGAGATCATAAAACCTACGGTAGCGAGAGTGGAGGAAGGTGCCCCCTCAAGAAAATTATAGAAAAAAATACAATTTTTTAATAAAATTTTCTTGAAAAGGAAAGAAAACAGGGAAAGCAGACCAATTGCATGGCGTGCCCAAGAAAAATGAAGGAAAAATGGGGACCAAAATAGGAAAAGGGGAGACCAACGGAAGAAATGAGTCCCAAGGGGCTATAAATAGTCCACCTAGGCCCATGGACAAGTCATTTTCACTCAGAAAGAGCAAAAAAATAGAAGAAGCAGAGAGCAATGGTAGCACAACGAGAGCGAGCATAACTTGGGGAGCACATCCGTGTACACTAGCGACCTACGGATGTGGGACCACCAGTGAGTAGTCAAGCACTGACTTTGTATTTTATGAATTTAATATTTTGGGAGGGTAAAAAGGTGCAATAAATGCTCCAAAATGGGTGCGCAGTGTAGACGGCGATCACCTGACTATCGTCTGCGCAGACGGTGATTAACAGATCGTCGTCCTCGCAGACAATTGACAGGCGATCGGCATCTACTCAAACAGAGATCGACCGATCTCCGTCTGCGAGGGCAGCAGAGAGGAAAAATGGTGTAGCAGAGACGATGATGTATGAACACCGCCATCTATGCAGCAAGGGAGGTGGCGGCCTAAACCACCATCTCCGCAGATTGATGTTTGCGGAGAGCCATCGGCTCCGCAGACTGGCGGCTGCGAAAGTCTGTTGTCTACAAGGGTCAATCGCCATATACAAGGGTCAACCGTCGCCTGCGCAGATTGACCCAAAAAGGGAAGAGAAGAGAGGAAGAAGAGGAAAGACAAGGGTCTGGGAGCATTTTTTGATGCCCTGGATAGGCCTAGGATATTTTTTGATGCCCCAGCATGCTATCTGATTGCTGACATTTACTTGCTGACTTCAGGAGTAGATGATTACATTCCGAGCTAGGGAGTGCTATCTAGTGACCATAGATCTGGAGCAACACCTGACAATGGCAGAGTGGGGATAGGTGACTCTGTGTGGACTAGAGCACATGCGACATTGGCCACATCTTCAAGCGCATAATGCGCTCATGTCTACACTAATAGAGAGATGGCATAGTACCACCTCGGGCTTCCACTTCCCTATACAAGAAGCAACTATCACCCTCCATGATGTATGAAAGATCTACAGAGTGCCCATTCGGGGGCTCATACCAGAGTACTATGTGGAGGGGTCAGAGCCATATATGGAGATGGCCCTAAGATGGAGGTTTGCAGATTTGTCGATTATACGACAGTGGATGTCTTGGATAGGGGCTATGACCATGGAGCCACGACCATGGTGGCTGGCGCTATATCTAGCTGGGTTGATAGGGGGACATCTCATGCCTGATCATGTAGGCAAGGGTTTCCCCATGGGCTGGGCATGAGTTCTAAGCAGCATGGTAGAGGATGGCGACTGGTACTGCTAGGGATACATCATCCTTGGCCAGTTATATTATGATCTCCATATGTGCGCCTATCGCAAGGGTAGGGCACTAGGTCCTGGATGTATGCTCTTATTAGTATGGGTGTGGGAGCACATTGCGGTCACGCGACCGATCAGACATCAGGAGACCTAGGTAGCATATGGGCCCTTTGTTTGTAGATACAGGCCACAGATTCTGTCAGCTACTAGCGCAGGAGACTGGATGAGATGGGGCCTATACTGTGGGCGCCCTATGCAGGATGTGAGGCCTGGGGTCATGAGATCCCATAGTAGGACAGGTACGCTGAGGATGATTTTTATGACTCATACTATATGAGATTTGTGCAGACTGATTGCTGGCTTTTCAAGAGGACCGCATATATGATATCTAGATACATGCCATCCAGGGTATGGAGGCAAATGGGTTAGGTGCAGGAGGTAGTACCAGACGGGTTTCCACATCCATTGGTTACCCGAGAGGTGGGGAGTGTGTGGGGGATAGGTTCAAATCCTCGGATAGCATGAGCATCATTCATGGGCATGATCAAGGTCCCCTGGATCAGGGCTCAAGAGTTGTTATAGGATGCAGGTGTAGTGCTTGCATATGCACAATCGTGGGCTGCTCACAGACCCATGAGACTGACAGTGCTTGGAGTCATACAGGAGGACGAGCAGCTGAGGGCCAGAGGAGACAGAGGAGGATAGGGGGATGATGATGATGAGGGAGGAGATGGAGGGTCTAGAGGGAGGAATTATGGCTTAGGGTGGCAGTACAGAGGTGGAGGGGATAGGTGTTGATATCGGTAAGAGGGCAGCCACCTATCATGCCTGATGTACAGGTACAGGAGCAGCGTCTACAGGGGCCACCACAGTGACCACAGGAACCACCACAGGGACAAGGACCACTAGTGGGCTACATATCCCAGGAGATACATGACACAGTCATAGCAGAGTGAGATATCCTGTGGACTGAGCTGGGGAGAGTACAGGGACTATTGGCGACATCTCAGGTGACTGAGCTGAGTGCACAAGCTGAGATACTGCAATTATAGGGATTATTAGCCACAACACAGGCTACAACCAACAGTCTACAAATAGAGGTGGCCTGTGTATAGAGGGAGTTGTCAGCAGAGACAGCTCGAGGGGATAGTTCTTAGCGAGCACTTGACATTTTACAGGCTCGGGTGGATAGCGGGGAGTTCGCCATTATAGAGGAGTTTGGAGACCGGGAGGAGGAGATGGCAACCATGTCAGTATAGATAGTGGCTTTGATAGCAGAGAGAGATTTAGCACGTAGACATGCAGAAGATTACAGGGTAGAATACGATATAGCACGTCTAGCAGGCAGTGCAGCAGGGTTAGGTTAGATGATGGTCGATGCTATGGCATCCCAAAGAGGGGCAGGATGGAGAGGCCGAGAGGCCGCATATTATATGGGGCTTTACCATGGAGCAGTGCTAGAGGAGGAAAAATAGCCTACATATTCTGAGAGGGCACAGTCAGAGAGCACCAGTCGGGCATCACAGGGATCAGTGGGGTTACAGCCACGGCCCAGCAGGGGAGCAGGACCATCACGGCCACTGCCATGATATTTCTCAGACATTTGGATACACATTTTTGACACATTTTTGACACATGATGTATGATATGACAATTTTGATATATATATACATGGACTATTTTTGGACTATGGGACTCTGATTTATAGACCTTTGTGATGTTATATGCTTATATGATGTGATGTTTATGCAGGATGTATGGATGCACTTATGATGTTATATTTATAGTATATGATGCTTATGACTGACATGCAGGATGGGATGAATATATGTATGATGATACTAATGGATTTGTGATGTAGGGATGAGATGTATATATGTGTGTGTGTGTGTGTGTGTGTGTGTGTGATATGATGTGATGCTTATATTTTATCATGTATGGATAATGTAATGATGTATAAATGTATTTATGATGCTTTATGAAATGAATCTAGAATGAATGAACCCTAAAAATGTTATGGATTTTATTGATGCAATTAATTGAATGCAATATAGTTAAATGCAAATGGTACTAAATGATGATTATACATGTGTAATGTTAATGGATTAATAATGCAACTATAAATGAGTTAAATGAACAATGTTAATAATACATAATGAACTAAATGGTCAATGTAAATGATTTAATTTAATGTACTAAAATGAACACTACAACTAAATGATAAATGAATTAAATGAATAAGGCAATGGATAATGACTAATGATTAATGAGTGAAATGAACAATGCAATAGATAATGACTAATGATTAATGAATGAAATGGATAATGACTAATGATTAATGAATGAAATGAATAATGACTAATGAAATGAACAATGCAACAGATGCAATATGAGAAAAATGAATAATGTACAATGACTAATGATTAATGAATGAAATGAACAATGCAATGGATAATGACTAATGAATGCACAATATGAGACAAATGAGGACACTACTTTTGTGTGTATCACAATAAGTCTGATAAAATCACCTAGGTGACCGGATAGGGGAATAAATAGAAACCTTTTCCAAGAGCAAAATCATAATGCAATATGACCTAACTATAGTGCAAAGACTAACTACATGATAATAGTGGGATTAATACCGTGTTAATGTTGGAGAGCACACCCTAGTTTGATATTGCAAAAGGAGGTATGCACCATGTGCTAGAAAACACAAGCGACATGGTTCCTTTGCGTGGACTAGACTCTCAGAAAAATAGGTTGTTAGGAACAAGAATGCGAGATATCAGGTATGTTGAGAGCTATGAAATGTTACTCATGAGGAGACGCATTACATCCAGATCTTTTGAGGGATTTGAGATGCATGAGTCCTACCCCCAGTGAGGCATACATAGTCATAACCGAATATCAAAACATAAATGCACTTACAAACTATGACAAGTAGATCATACCACAAATGACACCTATTTCACTAGATACTCACCATAATGAACCAAGATATAAAACATTGAGGCTATCGTGATAAGGACATAGTAAAACACAAGATAAAATCAACAAAAAGGCATCCTGACCAAGTGGTCATTCAGTCCAAAAGTTTTTTCCATGAATAATTTTTATCTGAGGATTGATAGAACAGCCACCACCGGAAGGATACATCCTGATGGGACAAAGATTGATTGATAGAAAAAAATTGGAATTCGTTGGCAATTGCTTGTGAATAGAACGATCATTAGGAAAGTCAATCTGTCTGCAGATTTGATGTAAAACGTTTGCGATCACTGTGTCTAGAACAAAGCTCAATGTTTGATTTGGTAAGCTCAGTCATGTAGGAATCATTATTGCGGAAGTGGGAAGATGGTCAAAGAACTACCTGCACAAATATGGGTAGTGACACTTATTATGAAAGGTGATGCAAGCTGTATAGACAAATGGTGGAAACTGATGGTGGATTTGACTATGCATGGCGCCTGAAAATAGGTTTTCACCATGGTACTTATCCATTGCGCCACCGAAGTGGTTTTCACAAATGGATGGATTTTATTTTTCTTTCTCTTTTGTTCTTATTTTCAAGCTTTTATATTTTTTATGCTTTTTGACTTTTTGATTTTTTTTCTTTTTACTTTTTTGAATATTTTTGGATTTTCTTCTTTTCTGACTTTTTGGAGTTTTTGAAAAATTTGTGCTATACAACGGACTATGGACTGATCAAGCATAGAAGCACTTGAGATGTAAAATATTTACAAGATCAGAGAGTGGATCTCCCTCTGGGGATGCAATCTAATAGGCACCTAAACCATACTTTTTTTTAATAATGAAGGGACCCAACCACATAGGTTCAAACTTCCCTTTCTTCTCACAGTTCTGGAGGTTCTTCATATTATGCTGTAGTACAAGAACACCAACCTCAAACTGATGAGTTTTGATACTTTTGTTGAACTGAGGTCGAAGGTGATTTTGATACATGCAGAGGTGGTCTAGGGCATTGAGGCATCTCTCATCGAGGAGTTCCAGCTCTTGCAAGCGGGAAACTCTATATTCTTCTTCAGACAACAGATTCTTGGGAGAGATTCTAAGGGAAGGGAACTCAATTTAAATGGGTAGAATAGCCTCAGTACCATAAACAAGGGAAAAGGGAGTGGCTCCTATGGGGGTTTGAATGGAGGTGCAGTAAGCCCAAAGGGCAGGGTTGAGGTGAAGGTGCTGATCACGGCTAGCTTCATTGACTATTTTCTTGAGGATTCTGAGGATGGTTTTATTCGTAGCCTCAGCTTGACCGTTGCTTTGTGAAAAGTACTTGAAAGAGGTATGGTGGGTAATGCTGAACTTCCTACATAGCTCTGTGACATCCTTGTTCTTGAAAGGTCCTCCATTATCAGTTTCAATGTCCTGAGGAATGCCATAGTGATAGATAGGATAGTTCAAAATAAACTTTGAAATCTATTTTCCAGTAGTGTAGGTGAGAGGAAAAGCTTCGACCCACTTGGTAAAGTACTCTATAGTAGCCAAGATGTATTTATGGCCATTGGATGAATTAGGGAAAATTTGGCCAACAAGGTCGAGACCCCAACGTGAAAAAGGCCAAGGGGTGATAGTGGGTTTGAGTGATTGGGAGGGAGCGTGTATCAAATTGCCATGTTGTTGACAAGGTACACAGTTCTTCACATAGTTGTAGGCATCTTGCTCCATAGTAGGCCAGTAATATCCAGTATGTAACAACTTTTTGGCCAAAGTAAGTCCACTAGAGTGGGCCCCACAGATTCCTTGATGTACCTCCTCCAGGGATGTTTGTGCTTCATCAGAATTTAGACACCTTAAAAAAGTTCCATCGAAATGCTTTCAAAAGAGGGTATCAGCAAGGATTGTGTATCGGAAAGTGCGGTGAATGAAGGTTTTATGTTGATTGGGGGTTAAAGTAAGTGGGGTATGTCCATCGCGTAGGTAGCAATACACTTCTTGGTACCATGGGGAATTGGGATCAGCAATTTCACACACCATTTCAAAATTTGGCTTGTCATAGGTAGGGACCATAAGATTCTCAACAAGAAACTCGTACCGTGTGCTATGTTTTGGCATAGTGATCAAGGACCCAATTGTTGCCATGGCATCTGCTGCTTTGTTGTTCGTGCAAGGGATCTGCTGGAAGGTTAGTTCAGTGAAATGTGTCCTGAGATCTTCAACTGTCCGGTGATAGGGAAGCAACTTGTCATCCTTTGTTTGATATTCATCCATAAATTGTTTGATAACCAACTGAGAATCACCAAGCACCAATAAAGTGAGAATCTGCCATTGTATGGCCTGTCGAAGTCCAAGTACAAGGGCTTCATATTCTGCAATATTGTTGGTACAAGGAAACTATAATTTGAAAGATTTAGGGATGAGATCCCCTTTTGGTGTAACAAAAAAGATTCCTTCCCCTGATCCTTTCTGAGTGAAGGATCCATCAAAATAAATCTTCCATGGTGGACTCGGGGCAAGATTTAGGACTGATTCATCTAGAAAATCTGTGATCAGAGGATGTTTACCATCAATAGGTGCTTTAGCAAACTGGTCTGCAATCACTTGCCCTTTGATGGTCTTTTGATCCACATAAACAATGTCAAACTCACTAACGATCATGACCCATTTTGCTGTATGACTAGTAAGAGCAACGCATGCCAGGAGATACTTGAGTGGATCAATTTTAGCAATAAGATGAATCTTATGATTAAGCATATAATATCGTAGCTTTTGTGTATAGAAAACAATGGTAAAACATGCCTTCTCAATTATGGAATAATTCAACTCATAGCCAATAAGAGTTCTGTTGAGATAGTAAATTGCTCATTCTTTGCCAGTGTCATCTAATTGTGCCAGGAGGGATCCCAACGCGACCTCTATAGCAGATATGTACAAAATCATAGGGTGACCAGAAATAGGTGGTACCAACATGGGTGGATTAGCCAGATAGCCTTATAGTTTCTCAAATGCATTTTGACACAAGCAATCCCACTGAAACTTGATATTCTTGTATAGGAGATGGGAGAACGGATGCACCTTGTCGGCCAGTTGTGACATGAATATTTTGATTGATTATAGTTTGCCTTGTAAACTACATAATTGCTTCAATGTTTTGGGTGGTGGAATCTCTAGGATTGCTTTCACTTTCTTTGGATCAACTTCTATTCCACGCCATGACATAATGTATCCCAATAGCTTACCAGATTATACTCCAAAGACACACTTCTTGGGGTTCAGCCTAGGATTATACTTCTCCAACCACTCGAAGATGGTGGTAAGGATAGGAATATGTGATTCCCTTGCTTTGGACATGCCTAAAAGATCATCCACATAATCTTCCATGATGACATGCAAAAGGTCATGGAAGATGGTAGTCATTTCTCGTTGATAAGTGGCTCTGACATTTTTAAGACCAAAAGGCATCACCTGATAACAGAAGGTGCCCGAAGGCATTGTGAATGTGGTTTTGTGGTGGTCTTCTAGTGCTATCCTGATTTGATTATAACCAGAGAAGCCATCCATAAGTGACAACATTTCATGTCCTACCGTCAAATCCACTATAATGTCAATATTAGGGAGTGGAAAATCATCCTTGGGACATGCAAGGTTTAGGTCTCTGAAATCAATGCAGATGTGAATGCCCCCAGCAGGTTTACCTACTGGTACAATATTAGAAACCCATTCAGGATAATCAATTGGTCTACTTACTTCATCGTCCAGCATCTTCTGAAGCTCTACTTTGACTACCAATGCAACTTGAGGATGCATCTTGCGAAGTTTCTGCTTAACAAGTTTTACACTTAGATCTACTGCAAGATGATGCATGACAAGATCTGTATCAAGCCTGGGCATGTCTTTGTAGGTCCAAGCAAAGTTGATCTTGTGCTTATGCAAGAATGTTGTCATGTCTTTCTTTTCTTGATTACTTAGAGAGACTGCAATGTAAGTGATATGTGGATCTTCTTCCATGCCTAGGTTGATCGGAATAGTATCTTCAATGATCATAGAGGACACTTATGGTTCTGATGATATAAATGGTAAGCCAGCCTCTCCCTCCCCTAGCACCTCAGAAAGTTTTTCACTAGAGGAAGTGTCCTTTATTTTGTCTTTTTCTTCATCCTTAGTTGCCTGCGAGAGGTTTTCACCAGAGGATGTATTTTCATTTTTTTTATTTTTATTTTCTTTTTCATTTTTGTGAATGAGAGAGTTGACTTGGCTACCAAAGTAGGCTTGTTTTCTATAGTGTATATGATGTTCATATTCTCGAAGATTCTTAAGTCCAAAGAGGGCTAAAACTACCTCATCCGAATCACATATGTCCAAAGCTGGTGGTGAGACTTGCTAATCCCAGTCAATTAATTTGGGGTTTGTGAGGGGTAGACGAGGGGATGAAAGGTTAGCTTGGGTGATAGTGAAGACATGATGATTTTCATTTAGGTCATCTTCAATATATTGGAAAGGAATTTTGAAGAACTCTTCCTCAGTGTCTAAACCTGAGGCAGCTAAACAATAATCCTTAGCGAAGTTAGTCTTAGTCTCTATGGAACCCAATCTGTGTCCTTTAGGATAACCATTAGTTGTTATCATCTTCTTCTTACCTGTTTCATTAGCTCCAAAACCAGTACCTTGATATCCCATGTTTTTGACAATGGGAGTAACTTTAGGATACTTTCCTTTGGGGAAAGTTACAGGTCGTTCTTCTTCATCATTATAGATCCAATCAAGGACACTATACTCCATGTGTTCATCTGATAGGGACCCCCAATGTTCAAAAATAGTTGACTTGCAGCGCATGAATTCTTTATCTTTGGAGAGGGGTAATGGTGATGGTCTTCCATAAGACTTTGGAGACAAAGGGACTTGCCCAATACATAAGGCACTTTCAAATTTATACTCTCCCATGCCTTGATCTATAAATGTGGCCTTTTATTTAGATGAGGAGGATTTGTCTTCAGTAGCTTTGTCCTTAGTAACTTTTTCCTTTCCTTTGGATTGTTCAGTTGGTGTTTCTGATGTCTTTTCTGAAATAGGGGTTTCTTAATTGAAATGTCGGCCAAACTCATTCAACGGACAGTAATTAGCTTGTTTGCCTTTCAATCTTTTGCAATATTGAAAGGGGTCAAGATCTCTAGGAATTGTGATTTCTCTACCGTGATGTGGGAAATTTAGACATTGATGATAGGTAGAGGGTACACCTTTGATAGCATGTATCTATGGACGTCCTAGCAAGATGTTATAAGGTAGATCTAGATCCAGTACATGGAAAACAGTTTCAATCAGGGCTAGGCCCACTTGTAAGGGTAATGTGATCAAACCCTTTCTTTCTCATTCTTGATCATCAGAGGATTTTATTGTAATTCTCTTGTCTGCATCAATGAAGTCCTCAGAAAGACCGATATTACAAATCATTTTCAATGTGCACAAATTTAGGGCAGATCCACCATCTATGAGGAATCATTTTACTCTTGTAGAATATATTTTGCCTTCTATATGGAGGGACTTATTATGATGAGGATCAGAACCACTAAAGTCCTTATCAGTGAAAACTAGATGTTCTTGCGCAGCTAGGTTCCCTATCATGGCTTTGAATTGTGCAGCGTTGATGTTCTCAGGGACACGAGATTCATTTAGAGATTTATCAAGGAATTCTCTGTGAATTGGTGAAGTGTTCAAGAGCTCTAGGATAGATATCTATGTAGGCATCTTTCATAATTGGGCCAACAAGTCAAAGTGTGAAGTAGGTCGAGCAGCAGTAGATGGTGCAGCTGGTGGATTTGTAGATGTAGAAGGCTTATCAGTAGCTTGAACAGTGACTCTGGGTCTACATGTAGTAGCATTACAATCAGTAGCTTTGAGGATTATGGTATTAACATGCATGTTAGTTTCTTCAATGCGGCCACAAAGAGAGTCAAACCCAAAGATATCATTTTCACTTAAACTCCTACATGTTTGGGCATGGCCTGTAATAGTATTGGTACAATAGTCATATGGGATTGAATTTGATGCATTATTTTGATTATGAGGTGGGAAAGGTTGATTGTAGACTTTGAGTTTTTCATTTATGAGGATGCATTCTGACCTTCACCTTCAATTTTCCCATCCTCAATGAGATCTTGCACAAAGTGTCTAAGCTTCATGCATTTCTTGGTATCATGCCCCTTGATGCGATGATAATCACAATACTCATTATCCCTATACCAAATGGGTTTAGGTTGATTCTCATCAAAAGGTCGAGTATTTGGGTAAACTATCATTCCTTGGTCCGTGAGTTGTTTGAAGATCACATCTAAAGGCTCTGCTAAAGCTGTGAATTGTCGTCGTTGTCGATTGTCATTATTGTTGTTGTTGTTATTATTATTGTAGTTATTGCGAGGGAACAAGAATGATTTATTGCATGGTTGTTGATTATTTTTTTGATTATTCTAATTCTGATTGTTCTGATTGTGCAGATTCTGATTCTGATTTTGGTTGTTATTACGGTACTGATTTTGATTCTGATCGTTATTGTGATTGCTTTGATTGGTATTGTTGGATGCTTGAACATTTTGAACATGCTTAGCATGAGTCACTCCATCATTGACAACTCCTTTGTTCTTACTCCAGAATTTTGGTTTATCATTATTGGAAGGAGTATAATGTTTGATGCTACCTCTTTTCAAAAGGCCATCTTCAATGTCTTTTCCCTTCTTGACAAGGGATTCAAAGGTGTCAGGTGAAGCCATTTTCATTTGGAAGGACATCTCAGAGATTAAATTCTTTTTGAAGATTTCAATCAAGTGACTATCAGGTATTTTCCATGGCATGTGATTTGCAATATGTCTCCATCACTGTAAGAAACTAGCAAAGGTTTCTCCATTCTTTTGTTTAGTATTGCACAAATCGCTGAGTATTGCTTGATGCTCAATGTTATATGAATATTGTCCAACAAACTTCTCTACAAGGTCAGAGAAGGTAGAGATTGACCCATAAGGAAGGGCCATGAACCATTCCAAGGCTACACCTCCAAGACTTATAGTGAAAAGTCTTTTTAAGTAATTCTTGTTATAAGCGACCTCTTGACATGCGATGTAAAACTCTTTGAGATGTTGTAGAGGACATGTTTCACCTTTGTATTTCTCAAATTTGGGCATCTCAAAGTTTTTTAGGAATGGTTGCATCATGATAGATTTTTCAAATGGATAGGGACAAATCTCTTCAAAAGAAAACTCCTTCTTGCCCCCATTGTATAAACCTTGTACGATGCTCTTAAGCTCATTGAATTATTGGGTGAAATCTAGATTATTCTATGTGAAAAATGGGGGTACATAACCTCCGCCTCCTCCCAATTGTGTAGCTGAAAATCCCGTGGAGGTCATACCAATGGTAGGAGGAGGTATATATTGATAGGCTTGTGATGTATTGATCGCAGATGTTTTTGCCCCCATTGTTTGAAACAAAGATGAAGACAAAGGCATGGAAACTTGCCCTATGTTGTTGACATTAGCACTTTCTCCTTGAGTCATTGTCATTTGAGTGCTATTATGTATAGTATTGTTTGGCCAAGCACTTATAATCTATTGGATTTGTTCAGGTGTCAATTGGGGTATTGGTGTGGTTGTTGATATAGGTGTTGATATTAGTACTGATGTGGGAGGTTCACTAACAGGTCCTTTACCAGTGTCACGTGATGATGTAGCATTTGAAGTAGAAGCCATGGCTGTAGTAGCGACAGTAGTGACTTTAGTGATTTTTCTAGTAAGGAGTGTTTCATCAAAGTCAAAAAGAACTGTGACACCGTTATGAATAAGATTTAAGAATATTTCATCAATGTTATGCAAAATTGCCTTCTCAACCATTTCCAAGTTGTAGGGGTCTCTAAGGAAGTCATTTACTC
This sequence comes from Thuja plicata, assembly GCA_018584345.1. Classification (NCBI taxonomy): domain Eukaryota; kingdom Viridiplantae; phylum Streptophyta; class Pinopsida; order Cupressales; family Cupressaceae; genus Thuja; species Thuja plicata. The sequence goes on from MU226891.1 coordinate 2,336,281, forward strand.
GAGTGGGCCTTTCTTCTTGGTCCACTAATTCTATTTCTTCAGCCACTTCCTCGGCTCATACCCCACTTCTGTGAAAATATTATGTGGCAAATGGGTTCTCCTTATGATAAATAGTGATGAATGTTGTTCACCTCATGTTTCTAGCTTGGGATCGAGTGACAACCATACAATGGTAGAAGAATGGAAGACAAGGAGATGTAAGAAATGAAATGGAGCAAGGATATTTGATTGGATTTGATTGGATTTGATTGATTGATTGATTTGGATTAAAGATTGATTTGATTGATTGAATTGATCAATTGGATAATTGATTTAAAGGTTTTTGGAACAAAACCTAAGCATGTTAAACCTTATGATGATCCAAAAACAAAAGGATTTAAAGTAATACATGTTCTACTCGAAGATGGACTTGTGATCTCAAGCAAAATGGGACATCACTAATGGATTTAAATCACTTGAGACAGACTGATGGTCTACAAGCAATGTTGTGTTTGTTTGAGGATGAAGGTTTATGATACTTTGATTAAGGTCTTTCAACCTAAAGATTTGATTTGATTTTGATCTAATGCTCCAAAGGAAGGAAGAATGATGATGGAAGAAATGGAAGAATGATCCAGAAGCAAGGTGTTACCTAATCATATTGTTTAATGGAGACAAAAGCACTATTGATTGAAAATTTTGCCATGAATTTGCAAACTTTGTTGTTGTAGAGGATTTTGTCAAGTTTCTCATGATGTTCAATCTCTTGTTTGATAGATGTTGCAATGTGTTGCTATTCCTTGGATTTACGGGTGGTTTCTTTTTGCTCTCTAAGGACTGGAGATGTAGGAAGCTTAACCTTCTTATGCTTCTTAAAACTGGTCATGTCATGGAAAATCTGATTTTGGCCAAATAAATGAATGATCTAGGACAAATGATTCTAGGGTCTTGTAGAAGGTCAAATTTTGATTATCTCAGCCAATTTTGAAGCTCACTATTTTAAGGTGGAGACGGCAGTCTCAGACGCACCTGACGATCTTCGCAAACAGTGATCTATACAGATGGTAATCTGCACAGATGGAAGATCCAGAGCGGAGATGGCCGACTATGACTAAGGCAGTGTGTTGAAATTCTAGGCAGATTTTTGATCTTCAGTCTGATTTTGGGCAATTTTGTTCAATGGCAAGAACTGATTTTTAGCACAAGCAAACCAAAAAATAACAGACACACATCTCAAAACAATCCAACAAGGGACAAAGCAACCTTGAGGGATACCAACAAATGTGACATTAGGGAATCTTGCTTCAAATTTGTAATATTTCATTTGTGTATGTTCAAATGACTCTTTCAAGTCACTTATGTTTTTACTGGGTCTATCACAACGAAAATAGTTCAAACAGTAGCTACCTTAGGAATTTGGCTTTGCATAAAATATTATAGGCCCATTGCTTGGTAGTCCTTCAGCTCACACAACATGTCACCCCCGGAAGGGCGCCCATGTTTTTGCCTTTTTCCAGGTATTGTTGTTGTGCTATGAAGATCTCTTTCGCAACACAATACCCTGGGACACATATGATAGGAATATTGGGGGGAGAATCTTCCCTCCCCTTATACTATAATAAGTCACCATTCAGAGGTGAATTAGGTAGGCTACTAATTTATAGGTGCTAGAAAGGTTTTGTGGCGTCCCCGCAATTGGTTTGTACGGCGTGAGACACTTAAGTCTCTATTTCAACCATGTCAGTATGCTGAGGATATTCACTCAGTATGGACTACCATTGAACATGACCCGCCCGAGCTTGAAGGGATAAAGAGGACCTTTGGGTCACACTTTATTTCTATACCAGCCGAAGGGATTACCGGTTTGAGGTCGTCCTCTAAAGGGGAAGTGCTCCCTCTAGACAGGCCTTTCTAAAAGCTTGATTAAACTAAGCTTTCTCTTCACCCAAGATCCGCAAAGGCGAGGGGAGAGGATATGGCTATAGTTTAATCATAGCATCACGTATTTTAAGGGATCTAATCTAATGATAAAAAATCTCGAAAGAAGTGTTGAAAAATATTTATTCAAACACACCAAAAATAGTTCATTCCAAATTGAACCTAGTTAAAGCAAAACTATGTGTTTTCTACCTAAGCAAAAGACACAATAGTGTGATTAAACATACATGTTCAATTCTTTTTCCACATAGAAAAAAAGGAAAGCTTGTAAATGTGTGTTGATTTACTTTAAGTCATTCAAGAGTTATGAAATTCATTCCCTTAAACATTCAAGATTGGGTGAGGTTCATTTTAAGCAACATTCATTCCAAGACAAATGGTTAAGCATACAAGTTCATTTAGATAATCTTTTAAAAATCATTTATGGAACCTGCATGAAATTGGTTAGTAGTTTGAAACTTCAGATTTTCCAAGAACACAAAACCCAGAAAAAAGTCACAGACAGTGATCTGCGCAGATGGTGATCTGTGCAGACGGTGATCTATGCAGAAGGTGATCTATGGAAACGGTGACAGACCTGTAGAGACGGAAAAAGACAGACAGTCAAATTTTATTAAAAATAAACAAACTTATTCAAACTGAAAAATAACATTTTTATCAAATCACTCAACATTTAACCCTTAAAAAAGTTTGTTACCGTCAGAAACCCGAGAGTTAAAAATCTTGCAAGTTGACAAAAAATTATTTTAAACCATAGTTTTTATAAGTTGTTTTGCACAGGTACAGACGGTAAAGTATCTGCACAGATGGCCAAGTTGTGCAGGTGGCCGAGAAGTGGAGACGGTAATCTGTAGAAACGGTGGTTCCAGAGCGGAGACGGGTCTGCGTAAGAATTTTCTGAACTATGAAAAATCTACAAGAAAAGTTAGAAAACAAGGGACGTGGGTCCCACCGGGGGTGCCAAAATGTATGTGATAAAACCCAACCTGTTGGGAGCACGCTCAGACATGTAAACATTAGAGATATATATCAAATAACTACATTAAACATGTCTAAAAGCATACTATCAAAAATAACAAGAGATCCATCACAGCCTCCGATGAGAAAAAACAAGTGCACCCAAGCCTTGTTGATTTGCTCTTAAAAAGGTTTGTGGGTGTGCTCTCCCAACGCAATATATTTAATCCCACTATTTGATTAAAAATGCAAACTAAGTGATTGAAATGAGTGAAGAACTCAAGAAAAAAGTATTGAAAACTTGTCTCAAGCCTTCACCATGAATGCAAATGCAAGACTATACTATGATGAAGATTCAAAAAACTAAAATAAGATGATATGCATAAGATAATAGAAATAAGTTCATTTTCCATTATCCTAACATGTGATTTCTAAATTCAACTATGAACTAATGAGCATAAAACATGAAATATACTAAGAAATTCTAGAGCTATACTAGCATGATAACAATGCATAAATGAGAGATGATTTTCTCTTGACAATGACCTCTATTTATAGAGTTTTTGGAGGAGAGAGAGGGCTTGGATGAGGTGGAGCTCATGTGGCATCCACATAGGTGCCACATGAGGGACACATAGGCCATGAAAGAGGCCCACTTTTCTCACACATGTGTGAGCAACTTTGGATGTGATGGGTCAAAGTGTATTTAAAGTACACATGTGAAGGATCTTGTAAGGTGTAAGACGGTGTAAGAGTTTTGGACCAATGAAACACTTTTGGAAAGTGTAAGAAGGTGTCATCATAGGTGTAAGAAACCTTGTTGGCACCAAATAAGGATTATTTGGAAAAGTCAATTTTTGAAAATTTTCTCACACGTGTGAGCAAATAATTAGGACTAATTGGTGTAGGAATCAAGAAGTTAGCTTAATTAACCTTAGTTAATTAATAGATAGGTCTATTTGGTGAGAGTGATGGGAGGTAGGGTAGGATCTAGGTTCAAATTAGCTTAATCTAAATTTAAAATTTAGATTAATTTGGTTTAGTAGAATTTAAGTCATGTGAAGGAATAAATAAATTAAAAATTTATTTAAAGGGAATCAATGAAGGGTAATGTATTAAATAAGATTTAATACATAAAAAGGGGGTAGTATTTAAATTAAATTCAAATACTAAGGAAAGTGAATCATATTTAATTAAATAAATAGGAGAATATAATAAATATAATTAATTAAAATTAACTATAATGTTATGGAAATATTAATTAAATTAATATAAGGATGATTTTGGACGTCTACAAGGAGGAGCATTATTTCTTGGAGACAGGTTGGTTACTTGGACAAGCAAGAAGCAGAACTCTATTTCTTAGTAAACATCAGAAGCTGAGTATGTAGCAGCCACATTGAATTGTTCAACAATGGTTTGGATCAAACACATGATTAAAGACTTTGGAATTCAAATTAATTATCCTATTGTCATTCATTGTGACAACACTAGCACCATTAATATGTCAAAGAACCCTGTGATGCACGCAAATACAAAACACATAGAAATAAAATATCATTTTCTAAGAGAAAAAGTTGCAGAAAGAGAAGTGAAGTTAGATTATGTGAGCACCAAAGATCAGTTGGCAGACATATTTATGAAAACTTTATCAAAAGATACTTTTGAGTATCTCAGGAAGATGCTAGGAGTAATTCCCTTTCCTGAGTCTGATTAGAACTCACATTAAATGCATCAGTCCTTGGTGAGTAATGAGTGGTTGACTACTCTACTTCTGGAGTAGTACCTGTTCTTATTTGTATTTGGCATCCTTTGCCATTGATGTCAAAGGGGGAGTATATTGTAAGGGGGATCATATAATTTGGGGGAGTATATAGTCATGAAAATAAAAACACAGTCAAAGGAGGTGCAGCAGTGAAGAGGAACCTTTGATGAGGATAATGAGAAGATTGTAAAAAGAAAGAAGACACTTTTGGAATGATGGTATTTTTAATCATATGTTGCCATAAATGTCAAAGGGGGAGATTGTTGGAGATTTGCCTTTGTGCAAATAGTTGACTGTATGTTTGTCATTGATGACAACATATAGTATACAATAGTGTATTGTATTCACTTTTCAGTATGGATATGTTGAAGCCTTGCGTGGTTGTTTTTATGTTTCAGACATAGTTATTATACCATGTTCATACACTCAGATTCAGAAGTTCAGTAACAGTTGAGTTATGTTACTCTGTTTACCAGCTACAATTTCAGAGGATTGTTTTCAGAAAGCCGATAGTAATTTTATTGATTCTTCAGTTGCACCTATCTATGGGATATGCATGTTGAGATTAATGTTTAGTTATGATTCAAAGATGATTAACCAAAGGGGCTAATCATGTTTCCTCCGAAGCATGACATTTGGGTAAATTTGGTGGAGCTGACTATGTGAAGTGATGCGTCTATTCATTTTGAGTTGCACGGTTCTAATTATGTTGCGTGCTTAGTTTAGCCAAAAAGAGAAGCATTGAAGGGATTCCTACAGCCGACATGATCATATCTTTTGGAGAAGATACATATAGCAGTTCATTTGTGATCACTAGGTGTGAATGATAAGAAAAAAGACAGAAAAAGAACAGAGTAGAATGTTGATTATTTTGGGACAGTAAAGCTATTTCATTCATCAGTTAAATATCTATGTGAAGAAGTAGAGAGTGCATACAATTCATTGGAGTTGATCAAGATAGTAGGTCTACTCAAACAGTTCATTACTGGATATAGTGTATATATGTTTTACTGAAGGTTGTAGCCTTCATCATTTTAGCAGTGTGCTTTTGGATAGTGAGTCCTCACCCCTAACAAGGTTATTTGTAAAATATTCCTAACAGGGTCTGACCCTTAACCAGTTCACTTTACTTATTGCATTGTAAAGATCAACTCCTAACAGGGTTGTAAGATCTTCTAACATGGATTATTATACTCTAGTACAGTTCTTTGTGGGTGCTAATTCCCATTGGGGTTTTTACCTATTTTGGTTTCCCCGTAACCAAAATTATGGTGTTCTATTCTGTATTATCTTGTTTTGTATATGCTTAATGTTATTCTATACTTAATTGAAGAAAAGAATTAAAACTAGCAGATAACTAATTCAACCCCCCCCCCCTCTCAGTTATCCCTTGGGACTATTTGAACAACTTGGACCAATAGACAGACTAGTGATGCTTTGATCCAGGTTCGGCTAGATAGGGCCCTTATCTCTAATGATTGGTTCTTGTATTTGTTGAATATATATTGGTTAAGATCCATGACGTCCCATATTTGATATGTTGGAATCTCATTAATGTCATATTATGATATTGCTAGATTAAGTCTCCTTTGATACGATTGTGGTTCCAAAAGGACACAATTCCTCCAGAAGCTTCCTCCAAAATTCCCCCACTAATACCACAATTTTGAAAATTTTTAATTTTCTCTACCTTATCTTTAGCCATTTTTCTCTCCTAAATTAAAACTATATTAGGCTTATGATCTCTAACCAAGTTCCTAAGAATATCCTACTTATGAGGACTATTAAGACCTTTCATATTCCAAGAAATAATCTTCATTTATTTTTTAGAGAGCATAACTAATGGATGGTAAGATGGATACCATCTACAATGTTTCTACAGCCCTCATGTTCCCTTAGGTTCAACTTTGGTGGTCTTCCCGGAGGGCATGTCTGCAACCCAACACCTGTCTTTATGCGCCTATTTTTCACTGAGGACTGGGTGGTATTAATCGATCCTTTCATGTCCTTGTTTTTCCCCTAGATTGGGATCTCATCTTCCTAATCATAATGATTATTCCTAATGATTCTTCTTATTTCCACTTCATCTCCCCATTTGGGTTTATTGTTACTTTCAAGAAATATGGATTTGACATTCTCTACCAATTTTTTAGAGCTTTTTGAGAAGGTGAGACCAAGTATGTTACATTATTGCACATCTTGAAAGGATTCCATATCACCTTCGCAACTTGAGTTTGAAACCTCTTCTTCTCCACTTGTCTCATGGTCCTCGATCTCCCCCTCTTTTGGATCTATCTTGCTCTGATATTTCTCTGCACATTATTTATCCTTATCTTGATTAGATATTTCCTCCTCTTGTCTATCCTTCTTCTCATATGAATCTTCAATTACTAAGTTTGCAAACCCCTTAATCTGATTTTCCTCATGATAAGCGATCTCCCTATTAGCTGAGATATCTCCCTCTTCTTCCATTGCCTTTGTTTCATTCCTACTATCTTTGTTATCCATGTTTCCTTCTACTTTTGTATCCTCGATGCTCACCCCCTGTATTTTTTCATCTAGTTTCTCTTTAGATTGGTCCCCCTTTGCATGCCACACCATATTGTTAGTAGGTTTACTGATTTTTACCTTTGGCTTTGAGGGACAGTTCTTTTCCCTGTGCCCAACTTTCTTATAGTGAAAGCAGGCAAAAGAGATAGATTCATATTTGATACTTTGATTCCATTTACCTAGCTTTGATACTATCTCCACAGTAGAGGGCATGTATGTGTCTTGCACTACCCAAACACAAATTCTCGTAAAGGTTAATCTCTTACTTGATGTAGTCACTAGATCTATAGACAATAGTTCACCAAAGGAATTAGCAATCCCTTAGATTACATCCTCAAACCAGTATACCATCGGTAATCTTGGGAGCTTAACCCATACGAGAGCTTGAACAAAAAATGATTCATTCAAATCCATATTAGGGTTCCATTTTTGAAGTGCAAGAGACATTTTACCTACCATCCACAATCCTCCAAATAGAATACAAGACTTATCTTCCTCACACAAAAATGAGAAAGAGAAATAACCTTTCGGTATTGTAGAAATTTCAACCTGGCCCTTCAGGAACCACTTGCTCTTAGCATAGGTTCTAACTACATCAATAGTAGGTCTGGGTCCCAAGAAATTACCTAACAAAGAGGTATCTATCAGAGCTATGTTGTGGTCTATGACTATATCCAGTATAGAAATTGAAAACTTCCCAGACGTTGGATAAGAAATATTCTTTACCTAGAAAAGATGGGACCTACCACTCGTTTTAATCCCAAATACAGACGACCATTTCTGAGGCTGTTCACCTGACCCGAAAGGATGGGTCCCCCACCAGGATCCCCATGACCCAATGTGGGATGGGTCCCCCACCAGGATCCCCATGACCCAATGTGACCCCGGAAAATACACCATCTTTCCTACCAGTTGTAGGAGGCTTGTCCACTATCTCCGTAGATCTTGTACCATCCTTCTCTCCTTCAGTAGGCTAATCTGCACTAGGAATCTGGTTCCCGCCAAAGGAACCATTTGAATTCCTTACACTCCCGCTCTCTCTTCTGTTCTCCATCATATGATTTTGCGTTATGTATATGCATACATAGGAATATTTTAATGTTAAATTTGTGTGCCTGTGTTATTTCCCATTTAGTTTTATATCTATTTTGAGAAAATGGATCGATATGTTTACATATTAAAAACTGGTGCAATTTTATACACGGCTAGGCTCCTTCCTCAATGTTGCTACTTTTATTTACACACATTTATATGCATTTTCCCTCTATCTTGTCCATATACACACATATTTTGATATGTTCACTTCGATTATACATATCCACGTATTCATCATCATACTATTGTTAGCCACCCAAATTTATCATTTTCATGCCTTGGGTCAATTCCATGAGCACAAGATTGCTCACACATTTATATATTTAACCCAAGGGTTGATATTTCAACTTTTAAATTCAAATTTTGGCTACCTCGGGTATTCTTATCCTACCTAAAGCTAACTAAACACACATTTTTAACATTTATTTTTACATCATTGTATTTAAAGGCATTCAAATATATTCATTTATCATCCATTATCATTTGAGCTTAAAATGAATTAGAATCTACACAATCATCTTGAGGTATCTACATGTTTGAAGAGTGTTATCCCCATCACCCACATAATTGTACAATATGTATTTTTCAAGGGTTGGCTTAGGAAAGTTGTCTCCTAACAATCTATCAATCATCTAAAAGTATTCATAAATACTACCGAAAATTAGGATACAATAGAAAATAATGAAATAGACAACCTAGAAACCAAAAACACACTATCAAATCAAATTATGATAATAAAAGACATGAATTTGAAAACTCAAACCTCCATAAAACATATAAATTATTCCAATCCAATATATAACATAAACAAAAAATTTACAAAATTTCAATCCTAAAATATCAAATTTTAATACATTAATAGATATCTTTAATATTAGCATTCTTAAAATTAAATACTTAAACATTTTAAGTTATTTTTTTAAATATAACATTAAATATTCCAATCATCACTTTCATAGCTCCTAAGTAATTTATACTTGTACACGTCTTATTAAATTAGAGTGCTCTTCCATCTATCTAGAAATAGCAAAATAAAGTTACATCACATGATATGCAAAATAAAGTTACATCTCTTTAAACTTTTCTTTTTAATAACTTTAAAATATCTAAAATTAAATTAAATACAATTTTGAATTATAGCAACCATCGATAAAATTAAATTAAATAAAGTGATTCATGTGACAATCATAAGTTTGTTTAATGTGATTCATTATAACACAAATATTCTTTGATCGCTTTTATAAAAAGTTATTCTTGTCCCACAGAGTTAGGGATGTAGTTATACGTACATATCAAATTGTGACTCGTGTAATTTTATTTTATTTTATTTTGACAAATCAAATGTTACTATTGAAAAATGAGCTACATCTTTGAATACACAAAAGAAATTGAACAAAAGTCTTAGGCATACTTGGAAAGATTTTTTTTTTTTCATACAATTTGGGAGATTATAATTAAAGGAAAATTTCCAAACATTTAGTTATATAATATAAATTATTCATATTAGTTTTTAAGAGTTTTGGATTAAATTGTGTATATGATTTTCTTTCAACATTTTGAATCATTCAATAATTCATCATTATCCTCTATTTTTTTTAATGATGAAATAGGCTTATAATTTGTGGATTGAAAATAAGTTTTGATTGGATGTTATATTATATGAAAGTTTTCAACATCTAAATTTTTTGGAAGATCAATTCCATTAGAAAAGTTTTTATTGTTTGTTTTCTTTTGTGTTGTAGAGTGAGCACATAATCTTTGGAATGATATATGGACTTATAATTTGTGAATTGAAAAATGTGTTTTTAATTTGTTGAGTCTAAATACAAAATATTTTAAAGGTGTTTATGCATATGTATATGCATGTCTCTGCGTGTGAAAATATGTGTATGCATATATGTATGTGTGCATATACATTTATATATGCATGCACACACACACACACACACATGCTAGTGTAGAAGTTGAAAGTAAAACTTTAGTATTTTTCTTACTTGTTTTAGATTTTCTTTGACCCTTTGTAACTAGTGAAATAGTTTAGTATTCAAATAAATTATTTTTGTGTGAGTTTATCAAGCCCAAACCTAATCTAACTCTAAATCCTATTTCCTAGTGGATCTCAATCTTATATTTAGATTTATTAGTTTTAGACCTAAATCAAAACCAGCAACCATAGACTTCATTCAAAAAAAAACTTGTGTCTTTGAACCCCAATTTCCAAAATCAAATTCAACCATGGATCCAAGCTAGATCACCTCCAACTAGACGTTAATTGTTATCTTCAACTCAAAATACTTAAATTTGAATGCAAGGGTATTGTATAAAAGGGAAAAACCTAAGTAGTTTTAAACAATCACATCATCAAATAACTTGAACATCCATACATCATCTAATCACACAAAGATAATTACACCATATTATACAATCATAAGGATAAATCAAGTCATTCACATTCTACTTGACATATCTATGACATTGTTACAAATTATCGGTCAACGAGCTTGGTAGAGGCACAAGGTGTGAATCTACTCTTCTTATTTCCATATGATAATAAATTATAGAAGTGCCTTTGAACACCACCTTCATTCCTCAAGAGTAGAGCCTCAAATTTCAATAGTTCAAATACAAATTTAAGGTTGCATAGTATGCTCAAGGCCACAAATTTCTAGATCAACGTTGCACATGTAATTTTTATCCATAATAGAGCATAGGTTATTTCCTAGTCTATTGAGGCTTCACTACCACATATCTTATGGTGGAAGTCTGATTTGGGTAATTGAGTGTATACTACAAAGTAAAATTCAATATTTCATACAAAACTAAGTACATCTATCCCACTTTTTAATTTTAATATTTATTTCAGTTTATTTAAGCACTTGTTCTAAGACACCTATCATATAGGTTTTTTTGGCTTGTTCATTCCTAGCATTAGCTATCATGGAAATCTCACATGAAATCATAAAAATATGGACAACTTACCTTGTAGTGTTATAAGGATGAATCATAAATGGATCATGTGTTGTGAAATCCACCATTTTATGTGAGCAACATTGGCTACGCATTATTGCAATCAACTCTGACATGAGGTTCATCCCCCTCTTTATATCATTTAATAAGTAGGTTGTATGCAATCTTGATCTCACAAAGATTGAAACTCTTCCTTGTTATGTGTAACATTGATTTATTCATTAATTCCTTGCACACAACTAGCAAATACACACAATATCATAATTTAAATGAGTTTGACTGGAAAACTACACAATTGAATCCTAAAAGCAATATCACAATTTGTATTGTTGTGGAAAATATTTCCTACTTATTAATCAATGAACTAAAGTGGCTCTATAATGAATGGATCATGAGACACACCACTTCCCAAACATTTGGAAAATGTGATAACAAGATAAGTGGGTTTAACCTTGGAGGAAACTTTGTGGTTAAGTGTTCTTGAGTTAGAGTTGTATTGGGATGGGTGACCTCCTCGGAAGATCCAATGCTTCACCTTTGTGAGATCCAATGAGTTCTAAGTGTTCCATTTATTCTCATGAGAGATGGGTTCTTGTGAACCACTGCTCATGAAACATGGATCAATGAGTTTGACTCAAAAACTACACAGTTGAATCCTAATAGTAATATCATAATTTGACACACTTATGGCTCCATTCACTTTTCAAGAAATGCAAAAAGTTGTCTTCTCATTTCCACCAGATAAAGCTCCAGGGCCGGATGGATTTACTACTCTCTTCTATCAAAGGTGTTCGGATACCATTGGGTGGGATCTTTTAGCAGCAGTTGAAGAGTCTAGAAAGAGCCAGTATATGCTTAAATATTTCAATACTACCAACATTGCAATAAAACCTAAGAGCAAGGATCCAAAAACATTTGCAGATTTTCGCCCCATTTCACTATGCAATCTATCTTATAGGATTCTTACAAAAGCCATTTATTTGAGGCTGTAGCGTCTCATTCCAAACATTATCTCCTTAGAACAAGGTGGCTTTGTACCAGGTAGAGAAACTATGGAGGGAGTTTTGGTTGCACATGAAGTCCTACATTCATTAATTTAAACCAATCTTCTAATTTTGTGATAAAATTGGATATGATGAAGGCCTATGACAGAGTATGCTGGTCTTTTCTCTTCCAAGTTCTGAACAAAATGGGATTTTCAAAGTGCTGGTGTAAATGGATCAAAGCTTGCACTTCAAGAGCTTGGTTTTTGGTTATTATTAATGGTCAATCCTCGGATTTTTTTCAATCTACACAAGGGGTGAGACAAGGAGATCCTTTATCTCTTGCTTTATTCATTATTATGGCAGAAGCATTCAGTAGATCCATTAAGTCTCAAAATCTTCTGGGCAAGTGGCAAGGTGCAAAAGTCATTGGTACTTCCTTTTCCATCACACATTCTTTATTTGCATATGACACACTTCTATTTGGTATGTCTCAAGTGAAAGAGGCTAGACAAATCAAGCATACCTTGCAGCTTTATTCGGATGTCTCAGGGTAGAAAATCAACTCACAAAAATTGAAAATCTATCTATTCAACACAAACAACATTATTTCAGATAGAATAGTGCAGATTCTAGGCTTTACTGAGGACTTCCTACCATCTGTATATCTTGGGATACCTTTTTTTTATGGGATCTAACAAAACAAGTTATTGGGATTCAGTTATTGAAAGAATAAAGGGCAGAGTTGTGGCATGAAAAGCTAGATGGCTTTCTTTGTCAGGGAGAATTCTTCTAATTAAAATAGTACTTTCGGCAATCCCAAACTATTTCCTAGCTATTCTCAAAGCACCCCCATATGTCCTTTCACAAATTCATAAGATAGTTAAAGGTTTCCTTTGGGCAGGAAATATGAATGGTGAGAAAAAAATTCCTCTCATTTCTCTTAAAGATATGGCTCATGTTCCAGCTGTAGGGGGAGCGGGTGTTCATGATTGAGAAAAAAGGAATGAAGCTTTTGGGGGCAAGCTAGTTTGGAAAAGGTACACCAAACCCCATAGCACGTGGTGTCAAATTATGCAACAGAAGTACCTTCATAATAATGAGCCTTCACGAATCTTCTCAATTTTGGATCCCCCTAAAGGGGCAGTGATATGGGACTTTATGATAGCATCAAGAAACATTGTCTTCAACTACATCACATGGGAAGTTAATAGAGGTGATAAAATTCAGTTTTGGAGAGATTCCTGGAATGGTCAGCCTCCTTTAATATCTTTGCCAAACATTAAGGATGTGATATCATTGTCAGAAAATCTTTGGGGAGCACATGTATGTCACTTCATTCTTGCAGTCTCTCTTCATTCAGGGAAAATTATATGGAAGGACCCGAACCAACCCCCACTGCCCCAACCGGATAGGGATATCCTTCATGAAATATTCAAAAATAATCTTGTTTACTTATCTAATAATGACGACATGCTTATCTGGGCTCCAACAAAGGATGGCAATTACTCAATTAAAGAAGGGTACAAGCTTCTCCAACGAACAGGATCAGATAAACTACCATCCCGAGCATATTCTTTCTGCTAGAACCATGTGGTGTTGCCAAAAGCCGGATGTTTTGCATGGCTCACAATTAAGCACAGAATTTTGACAAGTGATAGATTGGAGAGATTGCATATTGCTCCTACTTTTAAATGCGTGTTATGTGATGATTTAAATGAAACGGTTGATCATTTATTTTTAAACTGCCACTTCTCACAACAATGTTGGTTCTTTGTTCTCAAAAAGCTTAATTATAGCACTCCCCTTCATAACAAGATTTGGGATATATTTCAAGCATGACCCACTCCTTTCTCAAAATTTCTATTTTCTAGTCTATGGAAATGTATGCCAGCATTAGTGATCTGGGCCATTTGGTGGGGAAGAAATAAACGCATTTTCAGAAAAGAGTTTCTTTCTATTGACAAGGTTCCAAAAGGTACTGAAAGGTCAATTTCAGAAGTGACCAATGCTAGTATACACAGATGCAGAATTAATCCAATCATCATTTCATGGGATAGTAGGATACTCCAGGAATGGCAATTTCTATTCATACCCACTACCTAGGATTTACAAAATAAAGCTCCCACCAAAGTAGACTGATCTACAATTCAATGGATGTTGCCTTTAGAAGGTCAATTGAAGCTCAATTTTGATGGCGCTTCCAGAGGGAATCCAGCAAATCGGGGCTGGGTGCTTGCATTAGAGATTGTAATGGAAAAGTTTTAGCCATTACCACTGATTCACTTCCTGATGGCACAAACAACATGGCAGAGGATCGTGCATTATTGGCAGGGCTAATATTGGCAAAAAAATGGTGGTTTTGATTTCTTGTACATCGAAGGCAATTCTCAGGTAATTATTAATGCATGCATTCACAAGCAAATATCATCGTGGAGACTCAATTATATTTTCCTTCAGATTTGGAAATTATTAGATTATTTTGAAGATACATTATGAGAAGTTAACCAAGTGGCAGATTTCCTTTCAAATCTTCGGTGTGAAGGTACAGTGATCTCGACATTTCAACCGGATGAATTCATAACAAATTATGAAGCTCTACATAATCTGATTTTAGGTGACATGGAGCCTAGTCGTTAAAGTTTTAAGTTTTTGTTGAGGATTCACGCATGTGATGACATCATCAAGTGGGCAAATTGCTTTCAATTTTTGGTACTTACCAATTTATGCAGTCGTCATTCCCTGTATCCAATGTGAGTTGTCTTAGTTGCATCAGTTGAAGTAAAGATTCACATGGCTTTGCATGTGTAGAACTGGACTCTATTTATTACGCATATGCGTTCATTATAATCTCCCACAGAAGAAAATCTATAGGAATCTGATGGTACAAAATACTCCCTTAAATATGCTACGCAACACAATTGAGCTATGTGCTAAGTTGAAATGTCGACTCATATGGAAGTGTGTGCTAAGTGCGATTCTTGCAATAAGTTTCACTGGCCAATCATGTCGAAGAACTGCAAGATATGGATCCCTCCTCAACCTGAGGAAGATGTATTGCCCTTGACTATGACTGATGATGTTCTTAATATGATGTTCATAGTGAATTTGCCTTCTGTTCAGCGTGCAATCAGGCATGTCATTGGTGATGAAATTGTCTCCCCAACTGCTGAGCATTTTCTATATCCATCAAATTTGGTCTCTATCTTTTTGTTAAATTTGATGGATCTTCTACAGTCTGTTCGTTGTCTGGAAGCTCTTGCTTTGAAGGTTATCAAACATCAATTCTAGGATGGTAGTAAGTCGAAGATGGATATGCAGCATTATGATCTTTGGGCAGGGAACGCGTTGGTTGGAGGTCTCTTTACACGGTCACAGCTTCTCAGGAAGCATGAATTCATGGTCTTATTTGTAGCACTGCAAAGGTCTTTCACAAAATAGAGCTCGCGGGATATGAAAGCCACCCTTCAAATATCGGCTCATGCCCTAGGTTACCAGCTTGAGGAAAGAGTACGGAAAATAGTCCATGCCCTGTTAGACGTTATGGCATTGTCCAATAATATGTACCCACCTTCACATTCTCAATGCTCTTCAGCAGTACCATTTCCTGGGCTCGGCTGCTGTGATGAATCTGGGTCAAAGGGTGGGAAAGGTGGCATTGGATAGCCTAAAACTGTAGAGATGGAGGAAGATTGAAGAATGGTTCCACTTGATACAAAGTTTTTGTTGATGTATAGTTTACGATAGGTATCTATGACTGTATATTCATTTTTTTTTGTATCCTCTATGAGGTTAATTTTGAAATCATCAACAATCACGCCTATTGTATAGAGCGATGATTCCGGGTTTTCTTGCTGGTTCTTTCCCGGTTGAGATTTTTTGAATCATGCTTTTTAAAAAAAAATTATAAATATATATACAGTGGCTTGTCCACTTTTGTAAAAAAAAAATATATATATATATCATAATTTAACTTTCTCTATAATGAATTGTTCAGAAGGCACAACACTTGTTGAATGTTTTTTGAATGGGTTAGTTAGTTAAGTGGGTTTAAAGAGAAAATATTTAGAACCTTCAACCAAGATATTTCTTTCTCTTTGTCTAAGCCCAACCCTTCCATACCATTCACTCATCCCTTTTCCACTCTCCCTTACATTGTAGGCATTTCTTAAAAAATCTCCAAAATCCTCCTTAGAAAGGGCATCCATTGTTCTTTCAAGTCTTTTTTAACCATACGAAACCACATCCCTTCTCTTAAAGATCTTAAGTATTGCTTCCTTTATTTTGGTATCTACAAAGTTGCCTCTTCTAGTGACATCCCTTATATAGGCAAAATTGGTCGCTCCTTGAAAACTAGGATTAAACAAGACTATATTGACATCAAGCACAAACATATTATCAAATCTGCATTGACAGACCAATCCTCCACAATCAATCACCATAAATGTCTTGACCACACTCAAATTATTTCCATTGAAGATAATTTTTTCAAAAGGAAGCTCGAGGAGGCCATCAAAATCAACAACCACCCATCCACGGGGTCTTGACTGAATGGGCAATACACTATTACATGCATTCATATTGAGGGGTTTAAAATGGACAAAACAAAGGGGTAATATATTTCCTAAATATGGGATAGGGGGTCTTTTGGGGGTGGGGGTGGGGGTGGGGGTATGAAAACAAGTGTAGGGGTATTGGAGGGGGGTGACAAAAAGGGAGTTTAGGGCAATATCTTTTGAAAATAGGAGGATTATTTAGTATGCTACAAATGCATGTGCTATGATTCAGGTTCACTAAGTGAATCCCCTGTGCACCCATCTAGTCTTAATCTGGATGAGAGGTGGACCTTAAGTTCCTTTTGTAAACCCCTTTTATCTTGCATTAGAACACCCACCCCTTCCCTTGCCTTAACCTTCTCTCTCTCTCTCTCTCTCTCTCTCTCTCTAGTTTTGGGGCTCATCCTCTGTTCATTTATAAACATGCATACAAACTTTCTTATATGCATGGATATCCTTATTTTCTTTTTATTTCTTTTCCTTGTGTTCTTATTTTCCCATATATATAAAAAAAATTCTTTTTATTTTTCTTTATTTTATTTTATTGTATATTATCTCTTACTATTTTCATTGTTTTTGATATTAGAAGCAAAAAAATCATGGTGTTGTCTCTTAGTACAAAGCCCAAAGGGATAAATTTAGTGGAATCACATTTTTAGCAAATTAACAACACAAATACAAAAAAAGAAAAATAGTCACCATGACTTCCACCTATCAAAAACCACTAAGAGTTTACTAATTGTAGTAACTAAAAACACTACTACCATCTTAACTATACTACCAAGAGAACTACTAGCATATAAATCTTTAAGAGTTTTAAATAAACACGACATGGGGCCACACCAACAAATGTCTTCAAAATAAAACATCATAGTATGAACAAGGTAATAAGAAATTAAAATAAGGCCTTTAAAGACACTATTAGCAAGGCAACAAAAAAGAAATAGGAACCAAAACACTAGGTCTCCTTTCATGTGCATTTCTTTTAAAACATCATTCGCACCCAATACTTAGTAACGATCTTAAAAAGTTACTTGAAATTGCCCTCTTCATTATCCTTCTTACCCAGCATGGCCTTCTACACTAAACAAAATGTAGTGTCCAAGCAATCCATGACTTTCAGGGAAAAAATGAGAGAAATCTTGGAATCTTTTATCCATGCCTATAATTTCCTTTTTAATTTTCTCAATCTCCTCCCAAATAACCCCAAATCTACCACATTCCCCTTCAGTTGTAGCTTTACCCTTGTCCTTAGCAGGAGACATAACCTTGTTCTTAATTTCCTCATTATTTGTGAGGTCAAGGGACTCAGTTTTTAGACTTTCCAAGATGTGGGAGGAACTAATGGCAGTAAATGAAGAAGATTCCTTCTTTGGAACTTTTCCCTCTAAGCTCTTGATTTCACTCTCTCCAGCATCATTTGACACTGACTCCTCCTTTTGATCCTTCATCTTCCTTGAAGGTCTAGTTTCTATTCTAGTGGACTGACAGGGAGTGCTTGTCTCTTTTTTAACTTCTATATCTGAATTAAGTAGCTAGATATTGAATTTCTCCTTCTTTGAATCTTTGGCCTTCAGATTCAAAGGGGGTCATTTCTCTTCTTCTCATTTAGAATTTCCATATATACCATGTTAGGAGAAGTGTGTGGAGGACCATGAGGGTTTTTAAGGTTAGGATTCTTGATGAATTTCTTCTTTCTCGAGCCAAGGGAGTCCATTAAATTAGAAAATGGAGGAGTTGAAGGAGGGGTTTCCTAAACAATAATGGTCTGTGGGGGACAAAGTGGAAGATGGAATTTATATAGTCTAAACATGAGGCCTTGCTGCACTATGATATTCTTTTTACCTTGTTTTTCAGCTTCAACAACTTCCTTAGCACCATTATCTAGAGAGTGGAGAAGGAAAAACAAAATAGAAATAGCATCATGGTTCTTAAAATGATTTTAAAAAGGGCATGTGGTAGTAGTAATAAACCCCAAATCTTCCTTCAAGATTAAATTATTTCATGCACATTCTGTGTAATTACTTTGAGATAGTCTCAAGTTTGGTCCTAGTTCACATCCCTTGTTCAAACTTTGTCTATGACTGTCACAACTCAAAGTGGCAAAACATTTCCTTCAATTAATCAAGACAAATTTGTACTTTCCACACCATTTCCAGCTACATCTAGTGAGGAATCATCTCGATCTCCTTCCCCGGTACGTCAACCTTACAATAAGTAGTCATTTCTAGTGGATCTTAGTCAGGTTCAAAACCCTTTGTTCCAAGAAGACCCAAATTCTGAGAACACTCAATATTTTCATACCGAGTCTTTACACCTTGAATCCTTGCATTCTAGCAAGATGGAAGATCATAACCAATCAGGTGAGGTTAGCAGAGCTGACCTCTTTAAAACTTGGGGTAAGTCCCATTCTCAAGATCCCCCCTAACAATGTAGAAGCAGAAATAACTCAAGAAGAGATTGCACAAGCTCGTGCTAATAAAGATTTATGTAGGATGATGGGAGTTCTCCTAGCTAAGGAGAAAGAGAAATACATTCTTGAACTAGCCAATCAAGGGGATAAATTACCCTCCAACTATGATGTAGAAACACTTGTTGAGAAAGAGGAAGAAACTGAAAAATCCCACTTGCGAAAAGAAATGCAAACTATGCAAGAGAAACTCTCTCAACTCTTGAAAGAGAAAGACAAACCTGTTACACAATTCACACCAGAAAGCATCTATCCTTTCCCATTTGACAAATATTTTTGCATGCCTCCTTTTCCCAAAGGAGTTGAACTTCCTAAATATGATAAATACTTGGGTACATCTGACCCTCAAGACCATTTGAGAGAGTTTGGTGCTCTCTCCATGGAATTCATACATGACACAAC
>MU226892.1:1700-28045 GCA_018584345.1 Thuja plicata
TATATATATATATATATATATCACTGTAAAACTCTACAAACTGTTTGGAAATCCTAAGGTTGTAGATATTGACTGATAACATACATATCTTAGCTATGGATGCCTCCTAAATTATAACTAGTGTTTATCTTTTGTTATTTTATCTACAATTATCCATGGAAATATCATCAAAATATCTAGCACAACCACCTTTTTATGAATCTTTTTTTCAAATTATTGTCAAACATTTGTATTAGTATTATTATTTTGTGTTTGTTTCTATTTTGTACTACTAAGTTGAACCAAAAGTCTTATCCTTTTCAATTAGAACTCAAAATATATTAAAGTTAAGTGTTTACCTAAGGTAGAGTTTTATAGTGTTGTTGTGGCTCGTCCTGTCATAATATCTATCAATATTTAGGGATGTCCAACATACTTGTGTTAGTCTTGTTTTAGTTAGTTTTGTAGACATAGAGTTTTTTCATACCTTGATACCTTTTCTATGGATCCTAGAACAACTGTAAGTGTTTGTTTAAATTTTGACTTTAAGTGTTATTTTTGTAGAGTTCTAGAGTTTCCCTTTTCTAGATACCAACTCATGTCATTCCCAATCTATAAAGCCTAGAATTAATATAAGTAATTTCCATGTAGTATACTTTCAAAATTATTCATTCATCCCTTCTTTCATACCATTTCCCTTTTAACTCTACGTCCCATGATCCCTTACCTTATATTCCAAAAAATACTAAGTATTGCAAAGTAAAACTTTAAGCCGCATCCTAAATCAAGTACCCACTTCCACCAACCTCCAAAAATTTACAATTTAAACTTTTTAATTTTAAGAATGGTAAAGAAGTGTACTTGAAAATATTTTCAAACTTATTAATGAAGTAATAAAAAAAATCTTTATTTCTATGTTTGAATTATTTCATAATTTTGTGAACTTCTCAAAAGAATATTTTCCTTTAACAAAATTTTAATTCTTAGTGAGTAGGTAAGTTTGTGAACTTTCAAATAACATTGAAATATTTGCAATAGTGTATTAAGTGTTTGATCATTTTTTTACTTCCCTAACTCGTTGATGGTTTACTCACGCTTCAAAAATATCAACATAATTATGAATATAATGGTAGTGTAAATGTATGATTGACCCAATACAAATAAGATGCTAAAATGAGTGCCAATTAGTAAAATGTTGAAAAGATAAGTGAGATAATATAATAGAAATCAGAATACAGAGTGATTTTCAAATACTGAACACCAAAAATAATTCCTTAATTTCTACACTCACACCAGCCTACTCACCATTATTTTTAGTTATATATCTTAGTTACCTACAATTTCCCTAGAAAATCTAGCATCTTAGGTGTCTATCCTAGAGGAGGTTATTCATAATTCTAAATTTGAAATTATTGCAATGTTGTTTTAGGGTGTAGCTACTAATATAACTAGCTAATATAGACTCTATATTTAAAATACGTTGAGATGCATTGAGTCGTTTAATTTTTTCAACTTCAATTTTTTCTATTAAAGTTTAATGATGAAAAAATCCAATGCCTCGATGCATCTCAGTGTATTTTAAATATAGAGTCTATCTTAGATAGTAGCATTCACAGCGTGTGTAATACATTGAATTAATTAATTTGATTAGGGTTAGCATTTAGCGTTACCGTTTATATCATGGTTTAGGCTAGCATTAAGATTAGAGTTTGGTTTAGATTTATTTTAATGATTATGGTTAGAACTTAGTTTTAATGTTGGGTTTATGGTCATGGTTATGAGGAAAATTATGGTTAGCATTAGGGTTAGAGTTAGGGTTTGGATTATAATTATAATATGTTTCAGGTTAGGAATAGGGTTTTGGTCAGTGTTAAGGGCAAGGTTGGAATTCCTATTAGTGTTGGGATTGGAAGTATAATTAGGCTAAGGGTAAAGATTTAGATTTGGTTGGGGCTATGGTTTGGGTTAGGGTTAGGGTCAAGTTTAGGATTAAGCTTAAGATTAGCATTATAGTTAGGATTTTGTTTACATTTAGACTTATGGTTAGGGTTGGGGTTTAGACTTATGGTTAGGGTTAATATTAGGGTTAGCGTTAGAGTTAGGGATTGGATTATAATTATAATAGGATTTTAGGTTAGGAATAAGGTTTTGGTAGTGATAAGAGCAAGATTAGAATTAAACTATTTGGGTTGGAATTGGAATTATAATTAGGTTAAGGGTAAAGATTCAGATTTGGTTAGGACTATGGTTTGGGTTAGGGTTAAGGTAAAGATTAGCATTATGATTTGGTTTAGGTTTATGGCTATGGTAAGGATTACATTTTAGACTTATGGTTATGGTTAGTATTAAGTTTAGTCTTTAGTGTTAAGGTTTAGTGTTATAAGTTGAATAAATTTATATAATTAGGGCTAGGGTTAGCATTTATATCATGGTTGTGTGTTGCATCACATTTATAGTTTATCATTTATGATTAGGTTTTAGCATTTATGACTAGTGTCTAACATTTAATGAGTATAATTATGGTTAGGATTAGGGTCAAGTTTAGAATTAAGGTTAAGATTAGCATTATGATTAGGATTTGGTTTAGGTTTATGATTATGGTTAGGGTTACACTTTAGACTTATGGTTACGGTTACTATTAGGGTTAGGTTTTAGTATTATGGTTTAGTGTCATAAGTTCAATAAATTTATATTTAATTAGGATTACGGTTAGCATTTATATCATGATTAGGTATAACATCAGGTTTATGGTTTCCCATTTACTATTAGGCTTTAGCATTTATGATTAGGGTCTATCATTAAATGAGTATGATTATTATGGTTAGGGTTAAGACTTATAGTTAGGATTATAGTTATAATTAAGATTCAATGTTAACATTTAATATTAGGGTTAGATTTACAGTTAGGGTTAGAATTTTGTGTTATGGTTAGGATAATATTTAAGGTTTATATCAAAGTTTGGTTTTAGGGATTAAGGTTAAAATTATGCTTAGGGAAACAAAATGGTTAGGATTAGAATTATTAATATAATAATGATAGAATAATAGTAATGGTGGGTTTACGTTCAAGATTAGGATACATCATGGTTACCTGGCTAGAGTGAGTGTTTAGGTTAGGCTTAATATTAAGGTTAGGGTTTAGCATTATATTTGAGATTACAATTAGTGTTCTAGGATATACATCATGGTTAGGGAAAGGCTTAGAATTATCATTAAGGTTAGGATTTAGGTTTGAAGTACAATAAGGGTTAGGTTAGAATTATGGCAAGACTTAAGATTAGGGTTATGGTTTGGATTATGGTTAGGGTTAGGGTTAAGATTAGGGTTTGGATTATAAATAAGGTTAGAGTTACAATTAGGGTTAGGGTTAGGGTTTAGGGTAAGGATTATGGTTAAAATTAGGATTTACATCATGGTTAGTGTTAAAGTGAGTTTTTAGGTTAGACATAGGGTGAGGGTCAGGGTTTAGGTTTAGGTTTGGGATCATGGTTAGGATTATAGGGTATACATCATGGTTAACATTAGGATTAGGGTTTTAGGTATTGTTAGAGAAAGGATTTGAATTGTCATTAAGGTTATTGTTTAGGTTATAAGTGTGATTAGGATATATATTAGGGTCTCATTAGGGTTCAGGTTTAAGGTTATGATTTGAATTATGCTTAGGGTAGGGGTCAGGGTTAGGGTTAGGTTTTGGATTATTCATTAAACTATATTGATAATCCTAAAACAAACCTTAATCCTAAATATGATATAAACCCTAACCCTAAATTTAAACCCTAATCCTAGATGCTAAACCCTCCTTCTAACCTTAACCTTAACCATAATATTAATCATATGTAAGCCCATACCCTAATCCTAATCCTAATTCTAACTCTAAATCCAAAATGATAAACCCTAATAATAAATGCTAAATCCTAATCCTAACCCTAATAATAAATACTAAACTGTTATCCTTATTACTTTACCCTAATCTTGAATGTTAAACCTTAATCATAACACTAACCCTAAATTCTAACCCTTATATAAAACCTAACCCTAACCATAGTAGTATAACCCTAATTTATAAATTTTAAACCCTCATCTTAACCCTAAATTATAAACCCTAATACTAAATTCTAACCCCTAAATCCTACAATAAATCATAATCCTTAATGATAAACCCTAATTCTATATGTTGTATTCCCTAAATGCTAAACCCTAATCCTTAATGAAAAACCCTAATCATAACCTTAACCAAGTACTAATTATCATGTGAACCCATACCCTAACCCTAATCATAATCATAACCCTTAATCTTATATGTTAAACTCTAATCGTTAATTATAAACCCTAATCCTAACACTAATTGATAAATTCTAACCCTATTCTTAAATCCGAAAAATTATATTTAGCCTTACATTTAGTATTGCATTTAGGATTATGATTAGAGTTCTAGGGTATACATCATGGTTAAGGCCATGGTTAGGGAAAGGCTTAGAATTATCATTAGGGTTAGGATTTAGGTTAAAAGTGCAATTAGGGTTAGGGTTAGAATTATAATTAGAGTTAAGATTAGGATTAAGGTTTAGATATGGTTATGGTTAAGGTTAGGATTATTGTCATGGTTAAGGTTTAGGGTTAGACTTAGGATTATGGTTATGGATAATGTTTAAGATAATGGTTAAGATTTTGGTTAGGGCTAGGGTTGACATCATGGTTAGAGTAGAGGTTAGGGTTAGGGTTGGGGTCAAGGTTAAAATTATGGTTAGAGTTAAGTTTTGGGTTTTATTTTAGATTATCATTAGGGTTATCTTTCCATCATGTTTTGGATTAGTATTTGGCTTATAAATAAGGTTAGAGGTAGAGGGTTTAGTAATCATGGTTAGGATAAGGGTTTAACATTTAGGGTTCCAATTAAAATTTGGCAAGGGTTCATATTTGCCTTTTATTAGGGTAAATATTTGTTAGAATAGTCCCAAAGGATAACTGAGAGGGGGGGTGAATTAGTTATCAGTTACTTCAGTCCTTTGACTTCTTTAACTTTAGTATACAACAAAGTAAATGCATAATCAGATAACACAGTACTCAACACATAATTTGATTACGGGGAAACCAAATGGTAAAAACACTGGTGGGAATTAGCACCCACAATAAACTATACTTGTTTGTAGTAATCCCTGTTAGAAGATATTTCAACCCTATTAGGAGTTGTACAATACAATGCAATAAGTATAGTGACCTAGTTAAGGGTTAGACCCTATTAGGAGTCTTTTATAAATAACCTTGTTAGGGGTGGTGGACTCACTGTCCAAAAGCTCACTGCTTGATGGTGAAGGCTACAACCTTCTGAATAATAGATATGCACTATATCTGATGATGAACTATAGAGTAGACCTGCTATCTTGATCAGTTACAATGTATTAATATCTTTCACTTCTTCTTCACATAGACCCTTGATGAATGAACCAACTCTGATAATCTGCTCTGTACATCTTTCTTCACTTTTCGTATCATTCACACTTAGCGTATCACAATTGAACTACTATAAGTATCTTATCCAAATTAGAAGGTCATGTCGGCTCTTAGAAAAACTTCATCAATATCTTAGTCAGCTTA
This sequence comes from Thuja plicata, assembly GCA_018584345.1. Classification (NCBI taxonomy): domain Eukaryota; kingdom Viridiplantae; phylum Streptophyta; class Pinopsida; order Cupressales; family Cupressaceae; genus Thuja; species Thuja plicata. The sequence goes on from MU226892.1 coordinate 7,274, forward strand.
ACTAAGCACGCAAAAAATATTAAGTCTGCACAAGTCAATGCTGAACAGACGTGACGCTTCACTGAGTCGGCCTCACCACATTAACCATAACTTTGCAATCATCTTGAAACATGTTTGGCACCTTCAGACTTATATCAACTCATAATTAATCATGCATATACACATGCATATCCTTAAGATAGGCGCAACTCATGAAACATGTTATATACGTCGGCCCTAAACTGTTATACTTTACTGAAACTGCTAATAACTTTATTGCAACATCATATCTGGGTCTACGTGTATGAACATAACATAATAAACATGTCAAAAACATGTATCTATCCACACAAGTCTTCATGTCATCATTTAGATAAGTTCATATAGAATTACTACTGTGTGTTATATGTTGTCATCAATGACAAACATACAAACAATCAACTCTCAGAATCAAATCTCCAAACATCTCCCCCTTTGACACTGATGGAAACATATGATATCAAAAACATCCTCTATTCATGGTGTCATCTTTTTTTTACAACCTTCTCAATATCCTCATCAAATATTTCTCTAAACTACTGCAGTTCCTCTGTCTATATTTTTTGTTCTATGTATATACTCCCCCAGAGTATATTCTCCCCCTTAGTACATAATCCTCCATACTATATACTCCCCCTTTGACATCAATGGAAAAGGGTGCCATAGTCTTTTTAGGTACAGGTACTACTCCAGAAGTAGAGTAGTCAACCATTCTATTGATGGGACTTTGGTGACCGGGTCCGCCAACAGTCATAAGTTGTCACCGGATACCGGGGTACTGGCCAACTTCACCTGCAAAGGTTATCTGGGGGAAATGAGATTCCCCGGGCCTCCAAGCACCTGGGTGTCAGGTCTCGATGGTGTGGGGCTTAGTTGGGAGATGTGACTATTTTTGAGGGGGATAGCTAGTTTCTTCAACTCGTTCTCTCTAGGGATTCAGGAAGGTGGGGTTTCTCCAAGCATTCTACACTTAGCAAATAAATTGAAAAAGATCCTGCAGGGTTAGAAGTATTTCATCTACCTATAGTTATGTTTAAACATTCAATACATCAATAATTCTCTTATATACTACACTAAATACTGAGGAAATGCACAACCATCAGTTCATATTTCATCAGTAGCAAGGAAAAGAGGTCGTTAAGCTACTTAAAATATCAGAGCAGAAAACATGAAGAACATAAAACATAAAATACCATTAACTCAGAAGATTGAATGCCAACAACATCATTGCAAGAACTCTCCCTTCTTCATTAATATTTCTTCTAGAAAGCACTAGTGCATGGTATAATGGTGGCTCCAAGGGAGCATCTAACTACTGAAAACTTTTAAGACCAAGGAGCATTGAGCTCTGCAACTGAAATGAAAATACTGCTTCTCTATTACTATGGACTGCAAAATCATCAATTTCACTGACCCTTGGAAAAGGGTTAGACTTACTATTTATACATATTTACATCTAACCCTAACCCTAATTTACATTACACTGTATAATAGAATATATTATCTGGTGGCTAGTACTACCTGCACCACTCTACAAAAGGCCTTGAGATGGAATAGGCCTGACATGTCAGAAGAATAAGACAAGAAGATGGGATGGAAGAATCAGCCTCAAGAAGAGAGCCAAGAAAGAGAAGGAAGGAATCTAATCCCCTGGGGATTGAAGCTACATGCCTCATAAATGGGAAATGTAGCACCCTGTCTCCAATGCGCCAGGTGTACATCTAAAGCGGTGCCTCGAGAAGACCATCTATCAGAAAGCCCATTGTTGATCCGATGTGCCATGATATATCCAACTACCCTCTCAAAATATTTATTAACCACTTTTGAAAGTGACCGATCAGCCTCAGGGACTGGGACATAGATCACTTGAAAGAATACAAAATTTAGGATTCGGGACTCTAGGATCCAGAAACTTATGTTTTGAAAGAATAAAGAATACCAAATGTTTGGGTTTTCTCTGGCCCCCAGAAAAACTTTATTGTTGCTTGTTATCATTGAAGGTTTGGAGGAGGTGAGAGATTCCATCCTCATTAATCTCTTTGAGGATGAACCACCGGTACTTGGCCACCTCGATCTGTTCCCCTAGCTCCAGAACATTCTTCTTGAATTCATCGACCATTTTTGCCACATCATGACCACTAAGGATCATGTGAGTCAGCCTCACCATTTGAGTTCCATCCATTATCTCTGGGGATTGATATCTTGACTCCAATAATTCATCAAACTTCCCCAAAATGTATTCCTCTGGCGTGCATGTGTCAGTACTGAATGGGTTAGCTCTGGAAACCTTTGTGACAAATGCCTTGTACAAATTTAAAGAATACTGGACTGAGTTGATTTTATCATGTAGAACCCCTACCAGTTGCTTGGCTCAAGACCCCAAAGAGGGATCCCAAGAGGATGAAGCTAGACTCAAGTCTAGAGTGTTGGGTCTTCACAAAATTGAATGATTCTTCCCCTAGAATCCCAGACTCAGAGACCATTTCCTCCCCAAGACCAAGGAGTTCTTCAAGTTCTACCTTCCATGCTTAATAATTTTCCATATCACACTCCCATATGTTAATAATAGTTTTTTCCTGATGAAGAATGTGTTGGGCCATGTACAGGTCCGGGAGGGTGGATACTAGGAAGCGCTGGGTGTTTCCTATCTGTAGAGTGACCCACTCATCGACCACTTGGGCCTTCTTCTTCATTTCTCATAGGGAGTCTATGTTTCTCTGTGGTAATGGTGCATTAGATGTGGAGGCCTCCAGAGGAATGGTACTGATAGGCCAGGCCAGCTCAGTAAGAAATCCCATAAGGTTTGTTGTCTTCTCCTTTTTTTCTTTGAGCCTTTGGGCCTCCACGGCTCTAGTCGCCTCTTTCAGCAGGTTCACTTTGCCCTATTTTCCTCTTTTTCCCAGTGATATCTCCATGATATCATAATCTCTGGCTTCGACAGTAGCCTCATCAACGTCTGGGAGAGGTGTTGCCACAACCACAAGTGTTTCTCTGCCTAGCCCAGTTCAAAGAGTATGAACTATGCGGGCTTTCTTTGCCTTTGGTGGATTCTGGACCTGAGCCATCATCTCATCCAAGGAGAGATGAGCTCTAGGGGTGGATGGAGCCTTTCTTTTCTTTCTTTTGACCAACCACTAAGGCGACAGGGGTGGCTTATTTGCCAAAGTCTGTTCTTTAGATTCTTCCTTGGTAACTTGCTACTGCTGCTCCTCAGTGGTGTGAGTCGCACCCGGCTCTCTCCCTTCATCTTGGGCTTCGTCAACAACATTTTTCCCAGTGATGTTTATTTCTTCTACCTTGTCCTCAGCCTCTTTTGTTTCATCTGGGCCCTTATTGGCCATCCCGGGGGTTTCTTCCTCTTGTCGCTCTTCTTGTTCCTCGGCCCCTGTCACGGGGATTTCTTCTTCCATTGGTATATCCCTTGGAAATGGGGGAGGTATTGGGCCAAGATTTAACATTTGGGCTGCAGTTATTACCTGCCCAAAGGTCACTCCAGGGAGTGGCACTTGGAATGCAGTGGCTGAGGTTACGGTTGCTCCTGTAGGTCTGGTTCCCTCAGCGTATGCCATTTGTTCACTTTGATTTTGTTGGTCCACTCCTGTACTTTGTATCTATGGGACCTCAGAGAATATTCCTTACTTTGTTTCCTCCTCTTCTTCCATCTACTCTCCCTTCTCCTACTAAGGTTCTTGTTCCAGAGCCTCTTCTTGCGTTGGGACTTCAGCTTCTATTTTCTTGATGTCCCCCTATAGATTCCCAAACTTGTCGGTTGCAAAAACATCATCAAACTCATCCTGTGGGGGAGGGTTGGCGGGGACATCAGTAGGCTCTAGCTCCCTTTCTAGTTCTAGGGAGTCAGAAGAAAGGATCTCAACTTGTGGGTCTAGGGCATCCCCAGATTCGGCTCTACCTTAGGCTTTTGGTTAAGCCTCTTCTTTCTCCTAGTAACTAAGGGAGGCCCCGCATCCCTTATTATTTCTTGCTCTACTGGATCCACCCCTATTTCCTTAACCATCAAGGCTGCTAGTGAAGGGGAGGAGGGAGGACAAATTGGTCCAGCCATAAGTATCAGAGTAGCTATCCACGTGATCAGATTCTCCCACATTTGCTGGGAGGCTGCTACTAATTGCTTTATTTGTTCTTTAATGGGGACTTCTTGCGAGGTTAGAGTTTTTTCTATCCCTTTTCCTTTATCTACTCCCTACGAAGAAGTCCCAGCCCCTGGGGTTAACTTTGGTATCGGCTGGGCCACCCGGCGGACAATCCCAGAGCACACCTTCTTGAAATAGAGGTGGTTGCATTCAACTATATTGTGAGTGAACTCTTCAATTGTGGGCCCTTCCTGGGCATCCCAATTCACTGGTGGAAGGGTCAATTTATCAATCCCCTTTGCCTTGTACTGGGGATCTACCATGGAGCTGGTGTCTGTGAAATCTTCTGGGAATCTCCGAAGCTTTAATCTTTCCATCATTCTCACAGTCATTCTGACATAATGCCACCCTCGGACTTCCACATCTCTTGAAAATCTTCCTAGATGTCTTCTATATGATATTGATGGGGCTCTGATGCTCGGGGAAGTGCCGTTGCAATCTTTCCATGAGGATCAAACTGTTTCCATGCTAAGTAAAATTCTATCAGGTTATAACATTTGAGCTCTTTATCCGCTTCTTTAGTGGCAGCCAAACTGCATGAATAATTCCCACATGTAATTGGGAATGGAATATTTGTTACCTTCTTTAAGGCATAGATTTCATGCAGCTCCATTATCTGCCTGCAATACTCCAGGAGAATTATCTTTTCCACACAATGTTTGGGCAACAAGTAGGGTTTCTCAGAGAAGCCGGTTACCATAATGTATGTATGTTGTTGAAACTATATATAGTAATGCCCATAACTCTGGACAAAATTCATCACCTCTGTAGATAGGTGGTATCCTGCATCCCGGGTAGGTGTAAGCAGGTGGCAGTAAACGAAGGCATCATTTACCCAGCAAAAATTAGGGAAGCTGGCCTCCCATTGAATCTGTAGAAAATTGTCCCAAGGGGCATTCTGACCCAGGCCGCTCTCAAGTACGCCCTCTGTGAGTAACCCATTGGTGTGGGGCCATTGTTGTGCCAAGGCCCAGAGAACATAGGAAGTCATATAAAACTTCTTCTTCTTGGTTAATTGAAGGAACTGGGAGTCTACATGGTTTGAGATTATGGCAGCCCAGTCAAAATATTTCTCGCCAGTGCTGATACCCAACAAAAAGTAATACATCCACCCGGAGAACTCTCGGGCATGTTGTTGTCTGAAGACTCGGCATAATGCTATCATCCCATCTGGATGCTTTTCTTAAATTTGGCCCTGGGTATTTCTAGCTTCATCCTCTTGGGATCCCTCTTTGGGGTCTTGAGCTAATGATTATTCATATATATACGGGCTGCCTCTTCCAACGGAGTAAATTGTGCCAAGGCATCTGACCGGGTGACTATAGCTAGTTTGTCAAATTGAGGGATCCCCAAGCCCCTCTAGAAGGTACGAGGATCGAGTGACACCATGGGAGTAGGATACCATGTTGGTTCCAAGGCTGCGAGCATAATAGCCTAGACAGATGTGTTGTAGTATGCTGCAAGTATAAGAATAAGCTCTAGTGACTACATAGACCACGTGAAACAAGCTACCTTGAGAATCCTGGAATTCCCTATTTGAATGGCCAATGGATCTCCAGCCTGCCGTTGGATATACATTATTTTCACCAAGGCCTGCATTTTAGTCCATGTCCTGACGCTGGTGTCGGTAATAAGCTAGACTTTAGATGAAATCTTTGAGCCCATGATGACTCCATCTTTTACATATTTTAGGCTCATAGGCAGTTTCTCCAAGGCCCTCTCCATTTTGGATCTAACTGCTACTCTGGTAACTACCACAGAAGGTAGTTCTGGACTTCCGGGTGGTGAGGATGCGGAATCTTCAGACATATTTGAAAGTTTGTTGTTCTGAAAACTTGCAAGGCAAGGTGGCCATCAGAACACATAGATAAACAAAAACTTTGGGGTCTGGAGATCTTACCATCGTGGCGCTTGCTTCCCCTAAAAAGTTAGCTTCGTTCAAAAACTCTAGAAATCATATATATACTGCGAACTTAGAAAATTAACTAACCATCCGGGTCTGGGGGTTTATCACACTCAGCAAAAGAAGGACACAGGATGGGTGATGGAAAGAAACCCAGAGCCTGGGGAAGTAACCATTGGAAGGTGTGCACAAAAAGTAAGCTGTTAGACCCACGTGGGTGCCACGTAGGTGAGTAATAAATAGGAGTTATGGTGACGGCGGCGGAGCCAACTGTTCGAATGCAAAAAGTGGAAGCCACTTGGACAAATTTAAATGTGTGCATGGGACATAAATGTAAGTCAGGCTGGTTTACAGAGGAGAGAGAAAACCACTTGGTTGAAATTGGCTAAGAGCCAAGTTTCAACCAAGCGATATTCTACACAGAGCGAGCTCGTAACTCAAAAATAGAAACAAACATAGCATGGTGAGCTTGCTAGACTACCAGGAAGAATACACACAAAATATACAGCAAAGCTGAAGAGTATATACATGCAGACTGGAAGGATACATAACAATATACATCAAATGTACACATATACACAATGCAGAGCAGATATTTATGAAAACCAGACAATGTATAGATATTTACAACCTTTCTACACTATCTACAGACTATGCTACATCTGCACAGAGGGCGAACAACCCTCTAGCAGAGCCGACCCACCAACGGGTGGCGAACCAGAAAGAAACGCAAGACAAAACAACAAAATGAGACAACACAAACAAAACCAGAAAGCAGGAAAGAAAATAGAAAGGAGGGAAGGCACCAACCTGAACGAAGAAAGGAAAGGAAAGGAACTTGTGCCGCAAATGCTCTGCAATAGACACTACTGCCAAATGATCACAACTTGCCACCACAAACCACCCACAATTGCTCAGAAAAGCTTAGAATGGCTCACACTAGATAATCGCTAAATTTCTATAAATCACTCTTAAATCACTAAGATTGCTCAAGTGTTTATTGCGGTAAATGTGAAAGTGACAGGTAACTTCTATTTATACCCGGCGTAAAAATTAAGTTACCTTTTCTTCCGCAAACTCTGGATAGACAGACCTCCAGATTTCGGGCCTGAGGATTCCACACAATGATACCATCTTAAGAAAATAAGACATCACGACGAAGAATCTTGGAGTCCAGAATCTGGCTCCCAACAAAGGATGACCAACTCTGGGACTAGGCCCTGGAGACACAAGAGACCAACAAAAAAAAACAACATCGTGGGGAAGAAAACCCTAGAGAAGGAAAATAAAGAAAAACAAAGAAAAAGACAAGGCAAGAGCCAAAAGCAGAAAGCAAAAATGGGGACCCAACATTTTGCCCACAAAATGTAGGGATAGGGATGTAGGGCATAATAAATGGTGACTATCTGGGACAAATACCGTAGCGCATTTGAGAACTAAAAAATCTTTGGTTAGCAAAAATAGGAACAAATTGTTACCTCAAAGCATCTTACATGCAAAGAGTAACATGTCTGAGAAAATCCAACCACGCGAGATCTAGTCCATGATCTTTTCATCAGTGGTGGGGTGTGTGCTTTGGAAGGAAATCAAGCCGATGACCTCTAGGAGGAGTAGAGAAGAGGCACTAAGTATATCAAACCACAAAGTCATCAGATTTTCTCATTTCTCCTGGAGACTGGAGTTTCGTCCCATTTCCTATTCTTGTTACTTTGTAGGTTTCTAGGTGGGAGGGTGGTACTTCTTTCACCATTAAGCTTAAGCTTAGCTAATTTTAATGGCGGTACTTCTTTCACCCTTCCACCTATTTTTATATGTTGAATGGGGGATAAAAACTCCAGACCCTGAAAGAATCTTTTAAAAGTTTAGACTTGGGTCAACCAACTTAGTGCGACTGATCTACCCTCGATGTGTCCGATTACTTGTTCCCTATTTTTATTTCATTGATTACCAGATTTTTGAAAATAAACTTGATGAAGATTACTCAATGTACTATCAAACTTGTAAAATAACTGCCGAGACTAGACCGATTCCACCATGCTAACAACAGATTCTTAAGTTCACCATGCTGAAGCTAATATCTCAGAGACCAAGTGTTCTACAAAGCATTCTGATCCTTAGAAAAGGAGAGAAAAACACCAGAACCCGAAAATAAGACAAGAAAATGAGAACAAAAACAACCAAGGAAAAAGGACTGTCCTAGGGGATAGTCAACAAGACTATTTACAAGGCAAGGTACCTCCCAACAAGGCACTGGAAAAGAAATATTTACAAGCCAGGAACTTTACATAAAATACAACTTTGGGAAAATCCACCTTATTGGAAATAATGTTTAAGAAACTATCCATTGATGGGCAATGGGACAGGTTCTCCAGTCATGGTGTTAAGGTGGTAGGTATTTTCCTCGCAGATCTCTAAGATTAAGTATGGCCCGAGCCAGAGCTGTTGGAACTTGGTGTGCTTGCCTTTCTTCTCCCGGGCCTTGTCCCATAGCAGGACCAAGTCCAAAATATAAAAAGCCTTGTATTGGGCTCTGCGGTCAAACCATCATTTTTCCACTTCTTGATGATGCATGAAATGTTCAAGGGCTGCGTCTCGGTGTTATTCCATTTGCACCAGATTTAGGAGCCGAACCTCCACGATGTTATCCCGGTTGCTGAATTCCTGCATAAACTACAAAACTGGGATCTATAAGTTGATTGGGAATACTAGGTTCTGGCCATAAACTAGATGGAATGGGGACATTCCCAGGGTGGCCTTAATTTGAATGTGATCCGCCCAGAGGGAAAATTTCAATTTTTGGTGCCAATCCTGGGGATTCTGTTCTAGCAGGTGTTTGATCACTTCAAGTAGATTTTTATTCTTAGATTTAGCAACACCATTCCCCTAGGGGTAATAGTTGCTGGAAACATTTAGGGTGATCTTCCGATTGTAGGTCCACTCAAGTAAGTGCACTGAAGAAAACACCGAACCATTGTCACATACCAAAGCAAAGGGAATTTCAAACCTTGTGACGATGTTTTCTTCTAGGAATTTAATGACTACATTTGCTGTGTTATTCCTGCAAGGTATAGCTTCTGAGCACTGGGTGTAGTAATCAGTAGCAGTTAGGATGTACCGGTGGTTGGCAGATGAGTTAGGTTTAATTTCCCTGATGAAGTCAAATTCCCATTGGGCGAAGGGCCTAGCCTCGAAGACTGGTTGTAAAGGCATAGCTGGGTTACACTCATGATGCATCATGGTTTGGCAAGTGTGGCATCTTCAAACGTGAGTGTAAACATCTTTAAATATACAGGGCCAATAGTACCCAGCCTAGAGGATCTGATGGGTGGTAGCATCGACTGAGCCATGCCTAGTTCCAAACTATCTATGGAATTCATCAATCATCTTCGCAGCTTGGTCTCTGTCAATGCACCAGAGGTACACTCCCTCGTAGTTCCTGTGATAAAGCATAGAGTTTTTAATCATGAAATGAGTGCTTTTCATGTGCAGAGTGTGGCGTTTATTAGGAGGTAACCCATCTGGGCATTTTTTGTTTAATAGTAAGTATACCAGATCGGTATACCATGGGTCTCATGTGATGGACTCCACCATGTAAGTTTGGCATTCTATGCAGGGAGTCTCTTCTGCCATTGCTCGACTTAGTCCCTGGCCTCAAACTATCTTCATGGGTTGCATTTCTAAGTCATATTCCTGGAGGATGGCCATCCATTTCCCCCATCTTTCACCCAACTCACTCTGCATCAACAGAGACTTCACGGCTTGGTCTAGGATGATAGCATGCACCTTGCTCCAGAGAATATAATGTCAGAATTTCTTCATCGCGTGCACAAGAGCAAAGGCCTGCTTTTCCAGTGATGAATACCGGACTTCGATGTTCTTGAAGGGGGAGCTCATGAAAGCTATTGGTCATTCTTCCCCTTCAACCTTTTGAGTCAACACTGTCGTGACAAAATGTGGTGAAGCAAAGAAGTAAATGTAAAATGGAAGGGAGTAGTCCGGACTAGCCAAGATAGGTGCCTCTATTATTGTCTGTTTGATCTGGGTGAACACCCACTTTTCTTCAGGACTCCACTCAATCTTGGTATCCTTTTTCATCATTTTGTTGAGTGGTTTGACTATCTTGGTGAATCCAGTGATGAACCGCCAGACAAAATTGATCTTTCCAAAGAAAGATTGCATCTCCTTCTTACTGCTGAGCATTTGTAAGTTTAGCAGCATTTGAACTCTCTCAGGGTTAATGGATATGCCCTTCTCAGAGACAATATGCCAAAGCAACTTCCCTTTTGTGACCCTGAATATGCGTTTCTTGGGGTTGAGGGATATTCCATACCAATGACATCTCTCATAGATTTGGGCGAGGTGGGAAGAATGGTCATGCCTGTCCTAGGAAAAGATGGTCAAATCATCCATGTAGATTATTATGCACCAATTCACAAGGCCCTCAAACGCGATGTCCATAGCCTTTTGAAATGTGGCGCCTGTGTTAATTAAGGCAAAGGGCATCTTCCTATATGCAAACATTCCCCACTTGGTGGTGAACACTATTTTCTCTCTGTCTTCGTACTTAACCATGACTTGGTTATACCTAGAGTACCCATCCAAGAATGACATCATTTAGGATCCATTTACTATCTGCAACACCTCATCCAACGAGGGGAGAGGGTGATTATCCTTCTGGGAGGCCCTATTCAAGTTTCAGAAATCCACACAAATGAAAATTTCACTGCTCTTTTTTCTCATAAGGACCAGATTGGCAACCCATGTAGTGGGCCAGATTGGAAAGATTATTCAGGCTGATAGTAATTTTTCCATCTCTTGATGAATTAGAGGCTCGATCAATGGGTTGACCGGTCATTGCTTTTGCTGAAAGGGCTTAGCATCATGTTTCAAGGGGATGGTATGAGTCATAATGGACATGTCATATGTCTTCAAATCCTCATATCCCCATGCAATTACGTCTATGTATTCTCAGAGAACCGCGAGAATCTTCTCCTTCTCCTTAGGGGAGCAGGAGGTGCCAATGTGTATCATTTTTTCTTCACTGGGCTGGCCGATGTTTAACTTTTTGAATTTTCCTCCCTCAGAGGAGGATGACATATTTTTTCACCCCTGAGGGTCTAAGTCAAAGATTCATTCAAGCATGACCATTTCCTTCGGGATGGTGTTAGTGGGTAGGTCCATGATCCCATTGTCTTCATCACCCTGTCCAGTATCATCATGGTCTCATTCATCCACTATCTGGTCCTCAAAGATACCAACATTGGCCATGAAGGCTAGGATATACTAGTCGTCCTCAAAAACTTGAAAGTGGGTGACATTATCTGGGATGGACGGGGTGGGGATCATCTCAACTGAAAATCTCCGAAGTCGCGAGCCAACCATGGGCTCAAGTGTGCTGGTGGAAATAGCGAGGGCATCCGGGACATAATTTCGTCATCAGGGAATAAGATCAATGCCAAAGGTATCAAAATATTCAATAAGGCTCCAAGCTCGATTGCGGTATGTGGCCAGCCTTTTGTCATGACATGTATACTGACTCTGGACCTGTTTGACAATCAAATCTGAATCACCCAAAGCCTGGAGGTGGGTGACTCCTTTCCTTAACACAAATAAGAGTCCAAGGATGAGAACCTCATACTCCATAACATTATTGGTGCAGTTGAACTATAGTCTGAAGGATACGAGGGAGGATTTCCCTCGCGGGTTGATTAATTCTACCCTGGCCCCACAGCCTTGTTTGGATCGGGACCCATCAAACTTGAGGGTCCACAAATCATTACTTGTGTTCTGGAGCTGGGGAGCGGGAGTAGCCTTTGGATTTCTTTTGGGAGACTTGGGAGGAGCTTCCTCCTGCATTGTTGGTGTATTGGTGGGGTTTACCTCCAGAGGGGTTTGAATTTGAGGTTCTCGGGGAAATGGCACCGAAGAGGTTCTTCTAGCAGGAATACTGGGTCCTGGGGGATTAATTATGTGTTCTCTATTCTGGAAGGCATCGATGTGCCAGGTAGCGATGAAAAGGAAAAGTCCATACTCTAGCTCTGAATGTTTCTAATAGTGTGATCGGCACCAAGTACCAGACAAGAGTGTAGTGGGGGTTGCTGTGGCACCTTGAGAGTCAACCTCAACCCTCAACTTTTCTTCTAGGTCCTAAGTTCTCTACAGAACTATGGGATCCTCCCCAGGGGTGAAATCAAATGTTAGGATTTCAAAGGGTCGGTACACCCTAGGGGAAGTTTCAAAGAAGAAGACCCCACTAACCCTCCTGACTTTAGTAAGGGCCTGCTTCATCCGGGGTTCACTTTCAACCCAGATCTTGTTTGATTCTCCTTCCCAGGGGAGCCATAAGTGGGAGAAGTCAGTCAAGAAGTATCCATTCAAGGACTTAGACCAATTATAACTTAATAACATCCTATAAGTCTCTGGGATGTCCACCACTTGGATGTTGATTATGCTGGCTATCCTGGGGTCCTAGATAAACTGTATCTAGACATTCTTCAATTCTTTCACTATTTTCACGATAGTTTTATCCGGCTGAATCATTGCACCATTAGATGGGGTGGGATGGAATCCAAGCTTCTAGCATATGGAAAGGGGCATGATGTTTCCCGAAGCTCCGGAGTCTACTAGGAAGTTGTGTATATTTTTTCCCTAGATATTTAGGCCTAGTAGGAAGGGAGGATCTTCATTGTTTCCCTGGAAGATAGCCGCATTGGCATCCTCAAAAGAGATAGTCTTGGGCGGGTGACTGACAACTTTCAGGTTTCCCAAGAGCTTCAAAAGAGACTTCTTCTGCTCGGGATAGTTTAGCAAAACCTCCATCAGGGTCATGGAGGTGGTATTTTATTCTAACGCCTTTGTAATGTCAAATATTCCTCCCATGAATTGGTGACCTCCCTCGGCTAGGTCTTTCGCTTGGTTAGAGCTAGAACCTTTTAGGGCGGTGGGATAATCAGTTGCATTATCCCAAGGAGGAGTGTCCCTGGTGGGAGGTGTAGGTGTGTAAGCTAGTCCTCTACCAGCCTGACTCTGAGTATTGTATGGAGTCTGCGGGTTGGTGAAGGCATTAGCCTCAAAGGGTAGGATAGATTCATCAAAGAATCCTTGTAATTCAGATTTTTCTTCATCTTCCCCCGAAGTTTCAAAGAAGATGGTCTCACAGGTGAAGGAACTGTGGGTTGACTCTTGCACAGGAGGATCTAGTGGACTAGCATTGTGTGATTATTGTCTATCTAGCTGGGAGATCATGATGACCTTTTCCAGCGTGGCACAGTTTACCTCATTGTTGGATCCTGTGTCGTGCAATCTACACCAATTGGTCATGGGCTGGAAGTCTGTGACCGGTGTGAAATGTGATGGTCCAGCACCACTTTGATTGGTGTTTTGGTTCAGAGGCAGGCTTCCAGTGTTCACATTATTGTTCCATTGTTGTTGATTGGGCCGAGGCCCATTGTTGAAGTTTCTTCCCCCAGCATTGTTGTTTCATTGGCCGGAGAAGATATTCCCTCTCTGGGAATTAGAATTCTGCGGTGCATAGGACCCCGCCTTCAGCTGACCCATGTCCACAGTCAGGGTAGACAACATTCACCAGAGGGATTCAACCTTAGTGGTCAACTAAGTGTTTGTGTCACAATGTGACGGTTGTTATTGTTGGTTTCCTGGGAAGGCAGCATTATTCACTAGAGTCAAGGGCGGAAATCCTCTAGCCACGAACGATTGAAAGAAGGGCACTCTAGGCAGTTGTGTTTGAGGTTGTTGTTCCTGATATAGTTTGTTCCAAGGGAAGACTTCTAGACCTGGTATTTCTTGAGTCTGTGATGGATAAACATACCAGGCCTGCTGGTCTATCAACGGTGGTGGGGGATTCATTGCCGTCATGGGGGCACCCATTGCCAGATTGGGGTTATACCCCCTAGCATATGTAGTTCCATCAGGGATCATGTTGAAAGGCGTACTCTGCTCAATCCCCCTAGGGATTTGTTGAGACCACGGGATAATTCTAAGGCTAGGTTGTAAACCTTCGCCAAAGTATCTTGATCGCCTGCGATGGTTGTTCTCCAAAGGAGAGTGGCAACAAAGGGGTCCATCATGTTAATATAATTCTGTATGGTTACTTCTGGGGATGGAATGAAAGGACCCGTGCACCACTTTAAGGCACGCTAGAACCAATGGTTGAATGCTGCAAGAGGTTCATTGGGTTCCTTTCTAATGGAGATGAACTGGCTATGGGACCAAGCTGGGTCCACATGTACGTGAAAAGTAGCCAAGAAGGCATCTTCCAAGTCCTGCCAACTATCAATGGAGTTGGCAGGAAGGTTTAGGTACCAGTTTAGCTCACCCTGCCCCAAGGATAGGGGAAACATCCAGGTCACAACATCTTCATGTTGGATCCGGTGTCAATTCATGGCATCCTTTTATGCCTGTAAGTGTTCTTCCATGGTTCATGAGCCTAAGTGCTCATATCATGGGAAAATCTTCTCTGGGTGCGAGGGTAAGTCATTGATTGCACCCGAAAAAGTTCCCATAGGGGACCTAGTGTTACCAAAATATGCAGCCATTGGGGGAACTAGATTTTGAATAATTTGAGAGCTAGTTCCTGGGATTGCCTAAGAAGTTTGGATATTCTAGGGTAGGTTGGACCCCCACACAATACTGGCTGGTGTGGTTTTTGGGGTCTGTTTCTTTTGAGTAGCGGGCTTGAGTTTGACAAACCTTCTAGGGTTTGGGGCTGACCTAAGGATTCTCTCAAATTTCACTGGGGAGAAAGACCCAATCCCACTAAAGGCTTGACTCCTAAAACTATGGCTTGGCGACCCTTAGGAGGTGTAAAATTGGAATCTCGAGGAGGGGATGAGTTCATGCCCTCCTTCTAGCGCCAGTTTTTGTTTATGGGACTTTGGTGACCGGGTCCGCCAATAGTCATAAGTTGTCACCGGGTACCAGGGTACCGGCCAACTTCACCTGCAAAGGTTATCTGGGGGAAATGAGATTCCCCGGGCCTCCAAGCACCTGGGTGTCGAGTCTTGATAGTGCGGGGCTTGCTTGGGAGATGTGACTATTTTTGAGGGGGATAGCTGGTTTCTTCAACTCGTTCTCTCCGGGGATTCAGGAAGGTGGGATTTCTCCAAGCATTCTACACTTAGTAAATAAATAAAAAAATATCTTAGAGGGTTAGAAGTATTTCATCTACCTATAGTTATGTATAAACATTCAATACATCAGTAATTCTCTGATATACTACACTAAATACTTAATAAATGCACAACCATCAGTTCATATTTCATCAGTAGCAAGGGAAAAGAGGTCATTAAGCAACTTAAAATATCAGAGCAGAAGACATGAAGAATATAAAACATAAAATACCATTAACTCAGAAGATTGAATGCCAACAACATCATTGCAAGAACTCTCCCTTCATCATTAATATTTCTTCCAGCAAGCACTGGTGCGTGGTACAATGGCGGCTCCAAGGGAGCATCTAACTACTGAAAAATTTTAAGACCAAGGAGCATTGAGCTCTGCAACTGAAATGAAAATATTGCTTCTCTATTACTATGGACTGAAAATACTGCTTGAGCACCTCCAATGTGAGGTCAAGTCTGGAGTGTTGGGTCTTCACAAAATTGAATGATTCTTCCCCTAGAATCCTGGACTCAGAGACCATTTCCTCCCCAAGATCGAGGAGTTCTTCAAGTTCTACCTTCCATGCTTCATAATTTTCCATATCACCCTCCCATATGTTAATAATATTTTATTCTTGATGAAGAACGTGTCGGGCCATGTACAGGTCTAGGAGGCTGGATACCAGGAAGCGCCGGGTGTTTCCTATCTACAGAGTGACCCACTCATCGACTGCTTGGGCCTTTTTCTTCATTGCTCGCAGGGAGTCTATGTCGCTCTATGGTAATGGAACATCAGATGTGGAGGCCTCTAGAGGAATGATACTGATAGGCCAGGCTAGCTCAGTAAGCAATCCCATAAGGTTTGTTGTCTTCTCCTTTTCTGCGTTGAGCCTTTGGGCCTCCTTTTCATATCGAGCCTCCACGGCTCTGGTCGCCTCTTTCAACAGGTTCACTTCAACCTATTTTCCTCTTTTTCCCAATGATATCTCTGTGATATCATAATCTATGGCTTCGGTAGTAGCCTCATCAGTGTATGGGGGACATGTTGCCACAACCGCAATTGTTTCTATGCTGGCCCAGTTCGAAGAGTATGAACCATCCGAGCTTTCTTGGCCTTTGGTGGATTCTGGACCTGAGCCATCATCTCAGCCATGAAGAGATGAGCTCTAGGGGTGGATGGAACCTTTCTTTTCTTTCTTTTGACCAACCACTGAGGCAGTAGGGGTGGCTTATTTTCCAAAGTTTGTTCTTTAGATTCTTCCCCGGTACCTTGCTGCTACTCCTCAGTGGTGTGAGTCTCGCCTAGCTCTCTCCCTTTATCTTGGGCTTTGTCGACAACATTTTTCCTGGCAACGTTTATTTCTTCTACCTTGTCCTCTACCTCTTTTGTTTCATCTGGGCCCTTATTGGCCATCCTAGGGGTTTCTTCCTCTTGTCATTCTTCTTGTTCCTCAACCCTTGTCGCCAGGATTTCTTCTTCCATTGGTATATCCTTTGGCAATGGGGCCATTATTGTACCAAGGCCCAGAGAACATAGGAAGTCATATAAAAGTTCTTCTTCTTGGCTAATTGAAGGAACTGGAAGTCTACATGGTTTGAGATTATGGCAGCCTAGTCCAAATATTCCTCACCCGTGCTGATACCCAACAAAAATTAATACATCCACTTGGAGAACTCTTGGGCATGTTGTTGTCCGAAGACCTGGCATAATGCTATCATCCCCATCTGGATGCTTTCCTTAAATTCAGCCCTAGGGATTTCTAGCTTCATCCTCTTGGGATCCCTCTTTGGGGTCTTGAGCCAATGATTGTTCATATATATATGGGCCACCTCTTCCAACTGAGTAAATTGTGCCAAGGAATCTGACTGGGTGACTACAGCTGGTTTGTCAAATTGGGGGATTCCCAAGCCCCTCTGGAAGGTATCAGGGTTGAGGGACACCATGGGAGTAGGATACCCTGTTGGTTCTGGGGCTACAAGCATAATAGCCTAGACAGATGTGTTGTAGTGTGCTGCAAGTGTAAGAATAAGCTCTGGTGACTACACAAAGAACAGGAAACAAGTTGCCTTGAGAATCCTAGAATTCCTCATTTGAATGGCCAATGGATCTCCGGCCTGCTGTTGGATATACATTATTTTCACCAAGTCTTGCATTTTGGGCCATGTCCTAATGTTGGTGTCAGTAATAAGCTGGAATTTGGACTCAATCTTGGAGCCCATGATGACTCCATCTTTTACATATTTCAAGCTCATAGGCAGTTTCTACAGGGCCCTCTCCATTTTGGATCTAACTGCTGCTCTGGTAACTGTCGCAGAAGGTAGTTCTGGACTTCTGGATGGTGAGGATGCAGAAGCTTTAAACATATTTGAAAGTTTGTTCTTCTGGAAACCTTCAAGGCAAGGCGACCATTAGAATGCATAGATAAACAAAAACTCTCAGGTCCAGAGATCTTACCATCGTGGTGCTTGCTTCCCCTAAAAAGTTAGCTTTATTAAAAAACTTTGGAAAGCATATATATATACTGCAAACTTAGAAAATTAACTAACCATTTGAGTCCAAGGGTTTATCACACTTAGAAAAATAAGGACATGGGATCGGTGATGGCAAGAAACTTGGAGCCCAGGGAAGTAACCATTGGAAGGTGTGCAAAAAAAGTGAGCTGTCAGACCCACGTGGGCGCCACGTAGGTGAGCAATAAATAGGACTTATGGTGATGACGATAGAGCCAACTATCTGAATGTGAAAAGTGGAGGCCAGTTTGATAAATTTAAATGCACACATGGGACATAAATGTAAGTTAGGCTAGTTTACAGAGGAGAGAGAAAACCGCTTGGTTGAAACTGGCCAAGAGTCGAGTTTCAACCAGGTGGTATTCTACACAGAGTGAGCTCGCAACTCAAAAATAGAAACAAACGTAGCATGGCGAGCTTGCTAGACTACCAGGTAGAATATACATAGAATATACACCAAAGCTGAAGAGTATATACATGCAGACTGGAAGGATACACAACAATATACATCAAATGTACACATATACACAACACAAAGCATATATTTATGAAAACCAGACAATGTATAGATATTTACAACCTTTCTACACCATCTACAGACTATTCTACATCTGCACAAAGGGCAGACAACCCTCTAACAGAGCCGACCCACCAACGGGCGGCGAACCAGAAAGAAACGCAAGACAAAACAACAAAATGAGACAACACAAACAAAACCAGAAAGCAGGAAAGAAAATAGAAAGGAGGGAAGGCACCAACCTAAATGAAGAAAGGAAAGGAAAGGAACTTGTGCCGTGAATTCTCTGTAGTAGCTACTACTGCCAAATGATCACAACTTGCCACCACAAACCACCCATAATTGCTCAGAAAAGCTCAGAATGGCTCACAGTGGATTATCGCTAAATCGCTGTAAATCACTCTTAAATCGCTAAGATTTCTCAAGTGTTTAATCATGATAAATGTGAAAGTGATAGGTAACTTCTATTTATAGCCGTGGTCAAAATCAAGTTACCTTTCCTTCCACAAACTTTGGACAGATAGACCTCCAGACTCTGGGCCTGGGGATTCCATGCAATGATACCATCTTAAGAAAAGAAGACATCGTGGTTAAGAATCCTGAAGTCTGGAATCCAACTCCCAACAAAGGATGACCAACTCTGGGACCGGGCCCCGGAGACACGAGAGACCAAAAAAACAAAACAACACTGAGGGGAAGAAAACCATGGAGAAGGAAAACAAGGAAAAACAAAGAAAAAGACAAGGCAAGAGCCAAAAGCAGAAAGCAAAAGGGGGACCCAACATTTTTCCCACAAAATGTAGGGATGGGGATGTAGGGCATAACACATTCATCAGTCACTTAATGACTAATGTCATTGTTGCTTCTTCTAAATAGACTTAGGAGAGGGAATTACTCCCAACTTCTCCCTGAGATACTCAAAAGTATCCTTTGATAAGGGCTTTGTGATAATATCTACCAATTGTTCTTTGGTGCTCACATAGTCCAATTTCAATTCTTTGTCTGCAACCTTCTCTCTTAAGAAATGGTACTTGATCTCTATTTGTTTCTTCTTTGCATGCATGACAGGGTTCTTATACATGTTGATAGTGCTAGTATTATCACAATGAATAACAATAGGATAATCAACCTAGATGCCAAATTCTTTAACCATCTGCTTGATCCAAACCATAGTTGAACAATTCAGTGCTGCTGCAACATATTTAGCTTCTGCTGTTGGCTAAGAAATATAGTTCTGCTTTTTGCTTATCCAAGAAACCAACCTATCTCCAAAGAATAATGCTCCTCCTGAAGTGCTCTTTCTATCATCAATACAACCTGCTCAATCTGCATCTGTATATACATGAAGCTTTACATTCTCTGATTTAGGATACCATAAACCATAGTCTATAGTTCCCTTTAGATATCTAAATATCCTTTTGACTGTCATTAGGTGACTCTGCTTGGGTTCATCTACAAATCTTCCAACAATGCCAACTACATTAGATATGTCAGGTCTAGATTGAGTTAGATAAATGAGTTTACCAAACATAGATTTGTACAATGTCTTATCAACTGCTGTGGAGTCATCATCTTTTGAAAGCTTGCTTCCTGTTATCATGGGAGTGCATACTGGCTTACAATCATCCATTTGAAAGGTCTTTAGTATTTCCTTCACATATTTAGACTGATTAATGAATATACCTTTATCTGTTTGCTTTACATTTAATCCCAAAAAGTATTTTACAGGACCAATCATACTCATTTCAAATTCATTCTGCATTTCTTTTGCAAATGCTTTACTGAGATTATCATTACCCCCAAAGATAATGTCATCAACAAATATAGAAACTAACAATAATCCATCAAGTGTTTCTCTTGTGATTAGGTTATAATCTGCTGCTCCTTTCTTGAATCCAATCTTGGTAAGATAACCATCAAGTCTCTCATACCAAGCTCTTGGGGCCTGTTTAAGACCATAGAGTGCCTTCTTCAATTTTCATACCATGTCTGATTCATCTGAAAGACTATATCCTTCAGGTTGTTCAATGTAGACTTCTTCATTCAAATCACCATTCAGAAAAGCTGATTTTACATCCATTTGATATACTTTAAAGTCTTTGAATGTTACATATGCCAAGAACAACTTTATGGCTTCCAGTCTGCTCACAGGGGAAAATGTATTAGTGTAGTCTATTCCTTCTCTCTATGCATATCCCTTGCATACCAGTCTTGCTTTGTTTCTAACTACTGTACCATCTTCATTCATCTTGTTTCTAAATACCCACTTTGTTCCAATCACATTTTTGTCATTGGGTCTGGGGACCAATTCCCATGTGTCAAATCTGATTATCTGATCTAATTCTTCTTTCATTGCATTCTTCTAATCAGAATCATTACAAGCATCTTCAACATTTAAGGGTTCAATCTGTGAAAGTAAACATACCTCTTCATCCACTGCTAGACTTTTTGCTTTTGATCTAGTCAAAACACTGCTGCTCTGATCTCCAATGATGTCATTTTTAGAGTGGTATCTAGATGTGAATTTTGGAACCTTAGGTGTGTCTTCTTCTT
>MU226892.1:29214-75239 GCA_018584345.1 Thuja plicata
AAGTGATAGAACCTCTGCCTATGATAGGTTTAGGAGTGTTATCTCCAAATCTAACCATACCACCTTTGTACTTGTCTAACTGAAAAAATCTATCTTTGTCACCTGTCATATGATGAGAGCATCCACTATCAATGATCCAATCAATTCTGATGTCTGCTTTTGAAATTAGGGCTAGCTCTTATTCTTCCTTTTCATCTGCAATGTCCATTTCCTCAAGCAACCTTTCCATATCTCTAAGGGCAATGAATCCAATTTCATCTTCTCCCGAATCTTCATCGGTTACACCTTCTTCAACATGATAACATTTCTTCTTATATTTGGTTTTATAATCAGATCTGAACTTCTTGACTCTTGTGGGACATTTAGATGCAAAGTGACCTATCTTATTACATGAAAAACATTTTGAATGGAAGTTGTCCTTCATATTTACCTTTTCCTTTATTTTCTCTTCTATCAATCATAGCTATGATTTCTTCAACTTCTTCATCAACTTCTTCTTTCTCATTGTGACTCGAGATGTGTAAGGATTTCTTACCATGGACTGAGGCTTTGAAAGATGTTTTACTTTTAGGTTCAGTCTTCAATCTTGATATCTCAAATGCAGAGATTTTGCTGATTAGAGTCTCTCTTTTGAAGTTTTGTGAAAATTGCATAGTTTTCTCTAGAATACTGATCTTGTTTTCATAGTCTGATGTCAAATTAGTTAACAACTTGTCCATTATATCTTCTTCTGATATTTCACCACCATTGTTTCTTATTCCAGATACTGCTTCATTTATTCTTTGATTGTAAGCTCTAATGTTCTCTTCAGGTAACATCTCAAGACTATTGTATTTCTTCTTCCATGTTTTTTTGCGTGCATTCTTTGCTTGAACATCTCCTTCAAACATATCTTCTAAATACTTCCATATGGTATATGCTCTATCAATCTTCTTGATTTTAGAAAATTCACTGTCAGATAAGGTGCTGATTAGGGCTTCTTTGGCAATTGCATTATGTGTAAATATGTCCTTTTGTCTATTGGTAGCATCATCGTTTGCAAGGTATTTCAGAGATGGAAGAACAACCTCTTGTGTGGAAATTTCAAAGATATCAAATCCAATGCACTGTAGATGTGTTATCATTTTGTTTTTCCAATCCAAATAGTTTTCTCCATAAAACTTAGGGCTTTCTTTTCTGAAGTAAGACATCTGATCTACCTTAAGCTGTTAGGATTCTTCTCCAATGCACTTGGCTCTGATACCAATTGTTAGAATAGTCCCAAAGGATAACTGAGAGGGGGGGTGGTGAATCAGTTATCAGTTACTTAAGTCCTTTGACTTCTTTAACTTTAGTATACAACAAAGTAAATGCATAATCAGATAACACAGTACTCAACACAAAATTTGATTATGGGGAAACCAAATGGTAAAAACCCCGGTGGGAATTAGCACCCACAATAAAATATACTTGTTTGTAGTAAACCTTGTTAGAAGATATTTCAACCCTATTAGGAGTTTTACAATACAATGCAATAAGTATAGTGACCTGGTTAAGGGTCGGACCCTATTAGGAGTCTTTTACAAATAACCCTGTTAGGGGTGGTGGACTCACTGTCCAAAAGCTCACTGCTTGATGGTGAAGGATACAACATCCTGAATAATAGATATGCACTATATCTGATGATGAACTATAGATTAGACCCTCTATCTTGATCAGTTCCAATGTATTACAATCTTTCACTTGTTCTTCACATAGACCCTTGATGAATGAACTAACTCTGATAATCTACTCTGTACATCTTTCTTCACTTTTCGTATCATTCACACTTAGCATATCACAATTGAACTAATATAAGTATCTTCTCCAAATTAGAAGGTCATGTTGGCTCTTAGAAACACTTCATCAATATCTTAGTTGGCTTAACTAAGCACGCAAACAATATTAAGTCTGCGCAAGTCAATGCTGAATAGACACGATGCTTCACTGAGTTGGCCTCACCAAATTATTCATAACTTTGCAATCATCTTGAAACATGTTTGGCGCCTTTGGATTTATATCATCAACTCATAATTAATCATGCATATACACACACATATCCTGAAGATAGGTGCAACTCATGAAACACATTATATATGTCGGCCCTAAACCATTATACTTCCAGAACTTTAACTGCTAATAACAAAATTGCATAACTTTACTAAAACATCATATCTGGGTCTGCGTGTATGAACATAACATAATAAACATGTCAAAAACATTTAGCTATCCATGCAAGTCTTCATGTCATCATTGAGATAAGTTCATATAGAATTACTACTGTGTGTTATACGTTGTCATCAATGACAAACATACAAACAATCAACTCTGAGAATCAAATCTCCAATAATATTAGGGTTATGGTTAGGACTATGGTTATAGTTAGGGTTAAATTATGGCTAGGGTTCAAATAGGGATAGAGTTGTAATTCACTTAGTGTTATGATTAAATCACACTTAGGGTTAGAGTTAAGGTTAGGTTAGGGTTCAGGTTTAATAAATGGAAATATTTGATTATGGTAAGAGTTTGATTATTGGTAGGGTTTAATTATACAAGTACCGTTATGAAATAATATTTCAAGAATTTTTATGATAGACTTATATTAAATACATATTCTCAGAATAATCAAGAAATTTAAAAATCCTTCATCACATGCTAAGCCTTACTATTGAATTATTTCTCTCTAAAAATTATGTGCTAATCATATTGGTTCAAATTGTTGGAAAACCTAGCTTGTAAAGTTTTCAAAAACCAATATTGGGAAGAAAATAAACTGGAAAAAGCTATGCAAAGGTACTATTTATGGGTAGGGGATGCATTGGTGGGTGGCTTATTTCCACGACACCTACTATTTTTGAATCATGCATGTATGGTCATCTATGATAGTATTAAAAGGTCATTGGAAGACCAAAGCATTTGCCACCTCAAAGATACAATGCAAACAATAGTGTTGGCCCTGGGTTTTGTATGGGAGGAAAAAATATATATGGTTGTGGATGCACTATTTAAAATTATTGAGGGGAAAAATTATTCACCTGATTTAGCACCCATTGCTAAAATTAAACACTCTCGCATAAACACAGCCTCGATTAGACAAAGCCATGAGCAAAGTGAAGAGAATTGGGGTTGAGCTGATGGCGAGTCCACACATGATACATGGAAACATGCTACTCAAGGCTCGGGAGGGGACAACTGCTCGTAGTCCCAAACTGCTCATGGTTTGAATGCAAAAACTTGGGGATGGTCATCGAGAGCACGACCAGATTCAAAGCCATTTGAACCCGACACAATGGATGAGTAAGGTAAATATCTCATGGCCAATCTGCAATTTTGGTTTTGAAATTGTATGGAATACAAATTTTGAGGCACATGAAGTACATTATGTTGAAGGAAAATCCGCATGGCAGCCCTGCAAACTAGCGCTTCAATTTGGTACGATGCATAGGTGTCACGGATTATGAAGCTCTGCATTCATTGGAATTATAGTGGGAATCATTTAATGAAACATTTTGGGGAACTATAAGCCTTCGACTCAGGATGAAGTTTAATAAACACTATTTTGTATTCTGAAGTATTATAAGCTGTTGAGCGTGGTTGGTGTTTAGTGAACACTTTTTTGTAATTCAATGTCATTCGACTTATCTTGTAATAGGTAGGAAAATATAGAAAAAAATTTCTATTGTAATGAGCTATAAAGTGGGGTTTTGTTACTGGTTCTTTCTCGGTTGAGCTCTTGAACCAGTTTACATTTAACATATATATTTAGTGGTTTAACCACTTTTTCTTTAAAAAAAAATTTGTTAATTAATTTTTTTGTAAATAATAATTTTTAATGATTATAAATATGAAAAAAATCACATAATCTTAATTTATTTAAGTACTTTTAAATCTAAGAAAACATCATGCAATTGAAAAATATAGAAACATCTTAGATTTTTATATACTTTTCTAAAAAGAAATTATACTTTAGAAACATCTATAATTTCATTTAGAAAAGTAAGAAGATTATATATTCTCTTTATATTTTTTGAATATTCTTTTTTAATTGAAAAAAAATATATTTTTAAATAGAAAAGTACAAATAAACACAAAAACCTTCTAAGTAAAAAAGTAAAATATAGAAACATATTTATTCTCAATTAGAAAAGTAAGATACTAAGATTTTTCTAATTACTCTTTTACTAAATTATTTTTTATTATGGTAAAAATAGGTTTTGAAGGGGCCCCGAAACCCTATACAAGCAGATTTTGACAAGGATCTGTAACCCGGCTAAGAAGAAACACTGCTAAAGGGTGAGCAATTAAAACCAGCAGCCCAAAGATCAAGAACTACCAACAACTAAAAAGGATGAATCACTTAAATCCTAGATGCCCAAAAAATAGGCCTAAGCCTTACAGTATTAAATTTGAAGAAGAATTACATCTCTCCAAACCGAGCACTAGGGTTTTGACTTGGAAACTAGAACCAAAAACACCATCATCAAGGTGAAATAGAGCCCCAAAGCCTGCCTTTAACCATAACCAAAAACTCCCAGCAGTCAGGATGGGCCCTTTAAAACTAACAACATCCGTCTGCTTGCACCTGTCAACCACAAACAACAAGAAAGAAAAGGAGGAAAAATAGCATACTCCCTCTTCCTCATCTTTAGTGACAAATCTGATGCCCTTCCGCACAGAAGCTGAACCTCCAACCCTGACCAAGCACCTCATTTTCAGCATATCCCTCTTTGTCTACAACAAACTAACCCCTAGCCATTTCCAGCAAACTTTCACGTAGCTACAGGAGAGAAGCGACCACACACCACTTCCAACATTCTCCTCTCAACAGCCGCAAACCATCTCAATAGGCTGAGCTTTCCCCTCCATAGAATCTTCCACCTCAATAGGAAGTGAGGGAGAAGAGAACTGGAAAACAATAAGGAACATTCGCCAATAAGCCACTCAAAAGACTCCCACCTCTATAGGGTTATACACCACCTCGATAGGAGTATAATGTAGAGGAAAAGGGAAAAAAGGGGTTCATCCCTGAAATAAAATGCTTCTAGCAACAGGGGATAACCAAAATAGAAAAAATCAAACCATTAAGTTAGGAAAAGAAAATAATGACCTAGAACGGGTTGAGCCATTCATCTATGTCTAAACGGGTGAACCTCCCACCAATATTTTCACTTGATCTACATCTGGGTTTCTCTTCTATGACCAAAAGAATCCCTCTACCACGATTAGGGGAAAAAAAATAGAGAATCTCACAAGCACTTCCAGCACTCCACCCTAACTCATCCACATATATCCACATGGATCTCCCCATTCCACCATCCACCATAATCTCTTCAGGATCAAAAGACGACCATCTGAGAAAAACAAGGCTTCTACAAGGAAGAATCCCACCATCCAAAAAATCTGCCAACTACAATGAGAGGCAGGTCTCTCAAAGGCCAAATACAGGAAATGCATGAAGATATAGGTCTAGAAGACCCCACATCCCAAGAAAGCTAAGAGGATCCCTCCAAGGCAGCGAATCCAGAGAACACAACTCTCAAAATATACAGATGGGCACTATGGCTATCCCCAGAAACCTGACCCCTAGGAATGGGAGAGATAGCACTCTCAACACTCAAGATCATCCACCAAAATGGTCTACCAGTGTTCCTTTCACAAGAAAACAAGGGACTCTCCATCCCCAAAAGGTGAATCATGGCCCTAATCAAGCCACTTCCCCCACCAAGCTAAGAGCCGGTCTCCATCATAGTAGATCCTTCCGCAGAGAGGGCTTTCCCCTCAGAGAAAACACCAACACCAAAGATACAGGAGACACACACAACACCCCCACCATCATTTTCAGTTGAAGAAACAAGACCATCGGTCCTGTCATTATCTTCTCCCTCAACAAAGTCACCCTCTTCTCCTCCCATGCATGTAGATTCCCCCCCTCTGGCGCCTGTAGTTCCCCATCCTCCCGCGCCAGGTGAAACCCTAGCGCCTTCAGCGTTGCCTCCACTCTGCTCGCTCATAATTTAGTGTTATTGAATATTAATGGAGTGAAATAAGGATGTAGGCACTACAGGAAAGAAGCCCCACCATTTATCCAAGGCTCTCCCCAAGTAAAATCATGCTCCATTGTTAACACAGTAGAGATGAACCCATGAGGTTTGAACCTTGGTTGTAGGCACTACAAGAAAATTTTTATGGAGTGAACCAAGGATGTAGGCACTATAGGCAAGAAGCCCCACCATTTCTCCAAGGCTCTCCCCAAGTAAAATAATTCTCTATTGTTAACATGGTAGAGACAAACCTGTGAGGTTTGAACCTTTCTTGTAGGCACTACAGGCAAGAAGCCCCACCATTTCACCTAAGGGTCAGCCCTTAAAATTTTTAAGGAGTGAACCAAGGATGTAGACACTACAACCAAGAAACCCTACCATTTCTCCAAGGATCTCTCCAAGTAAAATCATGCTCCATTGTTAACATGGTAGAGACAAACCTATCAGGTAAAATTTTATGGAGTGAACCAAGGATGTAGGCACTACAGGCAAGAAGCCTCACCATTTCTCCAAGGCTCTCCCCAAGTAAAATCATGCTCCATTGTTAACACGGTAGAGACAAACCTGTGAGGTTTGAACCTTGGTTGGTAAATCAAAAATATCAAAATTAGGAGACCTAAATCTAGGAGCTTAATTTTGGGCACTAGTCATGCCTTAGATTTAGGGATATGCTATTTTTAAGGGGCTTGTTGGAGGCTAGTTTTGGGGCATCATTTAGGCCTTGAAAATAGGGTGATCTATCTATTGAGGAGGACCTTTTGGAGGGGGATTTCATTTTCAAAATTGGCCTTAGGGGCTATATATTTTAACTTACTATACACCTTTATTCATATAAATTACTTTTTTATATAATTTTCATTATTTATTTATAGATTTTTAAAATAATAATTTTATTATTATCTTCATATTTATGAAATATGACATGATAGTTTGATATTATCTTTAATTTATTTTAAATAATTAAATTATAGAAACATCTTTGAATTGATGATTGAATGTAAAGAGAACAAATAAATATTTAAAAAATAAATAAAAAGTTTATTGCTTATTGATATTTGTAAATATGAACAAATAATTTTCACAAAATTATATTTTAAAAAAATAAAAAATTAACATCATTAATTATGGGAAGATGATTTATTTCAAAGAGATATGAAATGACTACAACTTCTATACATAAAGCCAAATTTTCTTAGATGGCAATTTCTAAAATTTGTACTTGTAATTATTCTACAAATGTTACATCTGCATCAAAATTTTAAAGTCATTTTCTATGTTTTATAGCCATATTTTTTCACATTCTTTTATTAAGATCATTGACGTTCCATTACATTTTATTTTTAACTTTCTTAACCATTTTTTTTTGGAGACACATGAAGCCTGCGAGAAACCAACCAATGGGGCACAATCCCAGCCTCATCCTTTATGATGTCGGAGCCTTGTACTCAGCAAGACTTGATCCTTGGTAGGCTCATTTAGAACCATTCAACTTCACCAATAAACCAAGGGCCCATTGACCTTCTTCTTTTCATATCCAGTCATACTTTCTCTATGCTGCATAGTTTTAGACCTGTTATAATTAATGAGTGGCGTTACTTCACTAATTTTTCCCATTTTTGGATAGTCGAGAGTTACTCCACGGATGGTCTTAAAAGGAATGTTAACATGCGAAGACCAAATATAGTGTGAGGTTTCCATATTAATTTGCACAACTGACAATATATTTGTCACCATAATAGTATTGCCCTAAGCATGTCCTCCATGCTTGCCCAAGCCTATAAATCTACCATTTTTCCATAGTCTTTCTACCACATTCTTCTCTTTGTTTTTTTATTTTTATTTAGCTTGTCTGAAGTGATGGAAGAAACAAATGTGAGAGAGTAGCAAGATGCTTTGATGGAAATTCTTCGTCGATGTGAAGTAACAATCGACGCAAGTGAAGCAGAGAAAAATGGTTTGTTTGGGAAGAAAAGTGAAGGCAAAATAAATGAGCAGCAAGATGATGGAAAGAAAAATGGAGAGAAAACAAATGAGGACCAAAAGCATGCATTTCCTATAAGTTCAATGGAGTATCCCAAACTATCAATTGAAATCCAAGGAAAGACACAGCAAGGGGATTTCATGGAAAATATTCCTATGTGTGAAGTCATAGTGGAGACAAATGAGGAAAAGGATAGTGGTCTCTTTAATCTTCCTGGGGAAAAGAATGAAGAGGAAAAAAATGTTCACTCTACATCTGTGGTGGAGCCCAAGCAGCCCAGCGATAGTGAAGAGAAAACACATAACAAGGTTTTGATGACACAACGCCATCTCACAAGCACCTCTTCTTCTGCCTCTCTAGCTTCTCTTTATCTCTCTATCCAAATTTTTCAATTGGATTTTTTTTTTTGTATTAACTATAAGGAGATAAAAAAAATTACATCAAAATGTACAAAAAGAGGCTAAGCCTCACATGGAGAGAGTCAAAGTATCAGATTTTAATTACCTATCAAAACTAATGAAAGCATAAAGTGGGAAAATAGAGACTAGGGAAGAATATCCTCATGGGTCTCCACCTAGAGAGTCCAGCCCAAAGGTCAATCCATCCAGATAATGATTTTCTTTTCTTAGATTTGGTTCAACATATAGATCTGATCATCAGTGACGTTCTTGTTCTTTCCAACCTCCTTGTCAAGTCACTTCACAGTCTTCTCAAATATGGTAAGGTTGTCCATTTGCCTTCACCATTCATAACCATATTTCATTTCAAACATGAACATGGTGGAGTGTCCCATTTGGAGGAAACTTTTTAGCTTCTCCCTTTCAATCAGCATATTAATACAGACCTGCAAAGAAATTTTAGAGTATATGAGTTTTCGAAAAGACTCAGTAAGGGTTCTAGGAGTGTCTTGATACCTTTCTTCATTTTTGTATTTCCAAATCTACCAAAGAATGTTAGAAGATAGAATGCTCCAAAAAATATTAGTATCTTTATTTAAACCATGAATATGCCCAGTGATAATTTCAAAAATATTAAGATATTTAGGATAAGTGATACCAAACATACAACATATATCTTTAGAAAAAGTACAATCAAATAAGATATGCCTACAGGAGTCAGGGAGTTTTCATATACTATAGAATTCCGTATAAGAAGAGTATTTCCTTAAAGGAAGTTTGTTGAGAAACATAAGCCATTTGAAGCATCTAATTTTAGGGTCAATATCAATTTTCCACATACTATCAAAGTTTTTTTTTGAAATGTTAACATCCCGATTAGTATACCAAAATTTATTGACATGGTTAATGATGTCAGCACTGTAACCCAATATTCTATATATGTTCTTAGATTTAATTTTAGAAACAATAGTACCATCCGGCCATTTGATATCCAGAAACCTGTGAGAATCAACATGGAAGGTAATGGGTAGATCCTTACATGCCTTGACAACCATATAGTAGGTCTTATTTTGAGACAAGGGTATGTTAAATTTGTTTGTGAGCTCTTCCCAACTAATAAGGCAGTCCTTCTCAAAGAGGCATATAAGTTGAGAGATGCCTAAATTATTCTAGATTTTGGCAGAGCAACGTTGGGATAGGGCAAGAGGCTTACTAGAGAGGTGAATATTCCACAAAATTGACCTTTCACCATGCAGAAGGTTATGATCAAAGAAGGTCTTATTAGATATAAATTGTTTAATATGCTCCCAATCCTTCCAAATAGTTTTAAATATAGAAAATCCTTGAACAGTGACAGGAATGTCTCCAGTAAGGTCAAAAAAGGGAGATTTTTCTAGGGCTTAGCCTTCCGAGGTAGAACTCTTTCAATGTTACACCTAATAAGAACCTTCTGAGTTTCATCTCCATCTAGAGAGTGAAATATCCATTTGGCAGCAAGCGAAATCCCTTGAGTCTCAAGGTCTTTTAGCCCCAACCACACAAGGTGCTTGTCAATGCAACACAAATCCCATTTAACTTCATGAAATTTTTTATTACCTTTCCCATCAAACCAAAGAAAGTTTATAATGGATTTATGTATCTCCAAAATTTGATAATTATTAAACATCCAAGTAGAGGAGTAGTATATATTATATGATGACAAATTTTTTTGGCAAACCTGAACCCTACCAGCCAACGAAAGGGACCTGTTATACCATTTATCAATTCTTTTAGTAATCTTGTCCTTCACACAGAACCACATATCCTTAAGTGAAGGTTCAACCAAGAAGGGGATGCCTAGATACCAAACAATTTTATGGGGACCAGCCCACTGAAATCATATTTATAAAACCAATCAGGTGGTCGATCATCCAAGCCAAGGAAAATGGACTTTGGTTGGGATAATTGAGCACCAAATATAGAGCCAAAGGTGTTAAGTTTATTTTGCAGAGCATCAAAATTATCTTCCAAAATTTCAAATAAAATAGTAGCAGCATCAGCAAATTGGAAATTAATCAGGTTAGATTCATTGGCCAAGGTGATGTCTTTGACCACCGGGGAGAGGGAATTGTCTCTAAGAATGTATGAAAGAGCATCAAAGGAAATAACAAAAAAAGTAGGGGCAAGGGGGTAGCCTTTCCTGATGGATCTTACAAGGGAGAAGGATTTAGACAGTGATCCATTAACATACACTTGAGCAAAGGCATCATTGAGAAATAACTTAATATAACTGTAGAAAAATTTAGGGAAACCAAAGGCCTCAAGCATCATGGAGATAAAGCCCCATTCAATCATATAGTATGAATTTTTAAAGTCCAGAAGAAGCATAGGATAGTTTTGGTGGGAGGCCATGGACCAATTCATAGCTTCCTGGTTGGTAATGAGGTTCTTGAGAATAAATCTACCCTTAATAAAGCCAGTTTGGGTAGAACATATGAACTTGGGCAGAATATTCTCAAGTATAAGGGCCAAAATTTTAGCAAGGATTTTATAGGAAACATTAAGGAGAGTAATGGGGTGCCATTTTTTAATAAGTTCCTTGTCACCATCCTTAGGGATCAGTTTAATGATGCCTCTATTCATAAAATTGCCCAGAGTGTCGTTGGAAAAATCTTCAGCATATATGTCATGAAGGTCATTACAAATCCAACTTAAGTTGGCTTTATAAAATTCCACAGACAAACATCGAGCCCAGGGGCCTTGTCATTTTTTAAGGTATTAATGGCTTTCTCAATCTCCTCAATGGAGATGCTTTGACCAAGAAGGTCTGATTCCTGAATAGAAATTCTATTGGGAATGATGGTTCTATACTCATCTCTAAGGGAGATGGCCCCCTCGGTATCCTCAGAGGTAAATAAGTTATGGTAGAATGTGGAAAAGGCCTCTTTCATATTATTGACATTGTCAATTTCAATGTTGTCAACCACAATCCTATTTATAGATTCATTAGAATGTTTTTTTTTGAGAAGGCTATAGAAGAATTTGGAGCCCCTATCGCCATACTGGAGCCAGTGAGAACGGGATATAATAATGGATTGCCTGACCTTAACCTATTTGTGTTTTCTAAGATTATCCCTATCCCTAGTGACAATAGAGACAAGGTTATAATCAGAAGGATTGGTTTGAATGTCAACCTTGGTCGATCTCAATTTAGAGGAGAGGATATTTTCGATAAACCTAAAGTGTTTGGCTTTATTCTAACCAATAGTTTGGAGAAGAGCATGCCAAGAATCGATGTTTTATTCCCACATATCTATATAGGTAAGGGAGGAGGAACTATTCTTGTTAATAATCCTAATAAGATTAATGGCAGATAGAACATCAACATCCTAGACCAAAGTAGATTTAAGAGCAAATCTTCAGTTGTTAGACTTAGAAGCAACAGGGGAGTTATTAAACTCAACAAACACAGAGATAGGATGGTGATTAGATAGTAAGGTGGGATTGATCGTGACCAAAGGAATAGGAATTAGTTAATTTTGGCATAAAATCTATCAAGTCTAGTATAAATCCTAGAAGGACCTTGCTGAAAGTTGCACCAAGTATGCCAGAGACCATGATTAGAGTTTATATTAAACCCGCTAAGGGGTCAAACAAAAGTTTAGAGTGTTTCATCCTATTCCATTGTAATTTCTCCAAATCCTTCTAGGAAAAGGGGAGTTTGCCCATTTTGTCAACTTGGGATTCTATCATATTGAAGTCCCCTCCAAAGATCCATGGTATATCAAGGAGGGATGTCAGCCAAGACCAGAGGACTGATCTTTCCTTGAAATCATTTGAAGCATATAATGAACATATACCAAAAGTAAGATTACTAGTGCTAATAGTAACCCAGGTGGCTCTATTACAAGGGGAAACACCCTTGTTTGTAATGAAACTGGTCCATTTAGGGTTGATAAACAATCCCACCCCACCTCTACCTTTAGGAAGAATCATGAGATGGGGATTTACCAGTGGGTACAGAAATCTAAGACTAGTTGAAGGAAGTGGGGAGGATCTCAAGTATATATTCATCATCTATCTCCTTAAAGACCTTCGGAGGGAGGTTCTGAAATTGCTCATTATCAACATTTTGACTCACGACTCTATGAGAAGAAGTACCAATGGGGGAGTTACCTGGAGGGAAACAATCAATGGTATCCAAGGGAGAAGGTTGGGAAGAGGTTGAAGTAGGAAGCCTCACTTTAGCCATGGAAGTATATTTATTAGTCTTTCTTCTCCTTTTGTTGGATTTTTTAATAATAGTTTGAAAGTCATCATGTGGAATCATGTCTGTATTAAATTGTAGAATAGAGGGAGTCACAAACTGGGATTGGGAGTCATGAAGAACACAAGGAGGGGAAATACCAATATTAGCCTTAGGAGTAGTAGTCTGGGGAGCATTAGATGTCGTGGGTGAAATTTGATTAGAATTCTTCAGGACATGTACAGCAGGGGATGGAGATGGAAACATAGAATTAGTTTTATGCTTAATGATGGGACACTCTTTTCTTAGGTGACCCTCTTTTTTACATAGAAAACAAGCATTTAACCTGCCAAGAATCTCAATTGGGCAGGAGTAGGTATCTTCAGATATGTTAATAACCATAACGGAAGTGATATCTATTTAAGGCCTTAAGGAGACAAGAGATCTGGCATCCATGTAAGGGACGAGTCTGGTGGTATCATCTAACCTAATGACCTTTCCCATAGTTTCAAGAATTTGGGGGAGAAAATGCCATAAAAAAGGAGGTAATTGTTTCACAAGAATCCAACGCGGTGTTGAAAGGGCAAGTAATTCTTCATGGATAGCTTCTGGCATCCAGGAAAGGGCATGTAATGAAGTATTACCCATAGACCAATATTGCCTCCTAATGGAAGCTTCCTAAGATTCAACATTATTAAAGAAAACAACAAATAGCCCTTTTGGTAATTGCCTACAAAATGAAATATGGTGCCCTAGTTTCAAATTATAGTAGTTATGGAAGCAATCATCTAGAAACTTTCGAGTAGGGAATTTATCAATTTCAACTACAGCAAAGAAGATAGCATAATTCCTTAACCTATTTTTTTCCTTCACAATTTCATTAGCCATTTCAGAATTTGGAGAAATAGAAAAAGGTGACAAGACATTCGTAGAACCCTTACTTGGTTCACGTGTTTCATTAGGGCCAGATAAACTGAACTTGGCACCCGCGCAGATGGTAGAGGAGGTATTTGAGATGGCTTCTAAGAATGTTTTGAGTGGAGGAGGTGAAGACTATGAGCTATTAGGTTTATTTAATGCGCTCACCATGTTGGGATCCATGGGAGCCCTAGTGGAAGTAATGGAAGAGGGTACGGCCTCTGCCGAGGAGCCGAGAGGGGATTGAATAGACATTACATAATAAAAGCATTGAATTGGAACAAACACACCTGGCATTAGAGATATAATAGGCGTGCATCAAAAATTATGGAACGCAGAGGCTCAAAGCAGAGGAGACGCCATCCTTTGGATTATATTTTCAAATATTAAAAGTTTATAAATATGAAGTTGATTTGACATAGCTTAAATCTATATATGAATTTAATAATATTGGCATCATTATGTTTGTAGGCTAGTGATGAGAAAGAGCGAGAAAAAGAAGGGGAAAACAAGACTAAAGAAAAGATTATCGGACATACCGAAGAGAAGGTAGGCGAACAACATCAAGAGAATAATGATTAAGAGGAATTTATGAAGACCAAGTACAGTGATTAGTGATATGTTTTGATTTGTGTTGTTTCTTGATTCCTATGAGTGGAGAGCATCTTTTTAGATTTCTTGAATAATTAATTAGTAAGAAATTTTAATACTTTTTGATTTTTTCAATCAACTTCCCTTCAATATTATTTATATGTTTTCATTACTTTGTACTATTTAAATCACAATAAGAAAAATAAATTAAAAAAAAAAGATTTTTCTATATTTTATAATTTTTTGAAGTATATTATAACATAGTTAATTTATTAGTTGAAGATATTTAGTTTACATTTGTTTATGAACATTATTCATATTAGGAGATATTTTTTATTTTGATAAATTTATAAAGAAATTTAACAATTTAATATTTTATGAAAAATATCAGCATTTTTTTTAATTCATTATGATCATTTTGATAGTTTTTGGATGAGTTAAATTACTAGTACTTTACCATTAATATGAATAATTCTACGAGTTTTTTCTATCTAACATTAATAATGGATTATTGTTTATTGACTTATATGTATTGTGCTATAGAAATATTTAATAACTATTTAAAAATATTGACATTTAAATAAATAATTTTGACATTAACCTTTATGTATATTTTAAAAGTGATACTTTAATATTATATCTAATATTTATTTTTATTATAATGTATTAAATTTTAAAATAAGTCATTAATTTAAATTAACTAAATATTTAATATTTAAACTATTAAAAAAAAATCTTTCCATTTTATTAAAAAAAATAATAGAAATTTACTTTTCATTATTTTCTCTACAATTGAAAAATTATAATGAGGAAAACCCGTCTACACTATGGAGATTTTGCTCTGCAATTGATGTCTTAGTTATTTTGCTCTTCTAGGGTTTAGGGTTGTGTTGCTATTATGAGCCCTCCTGTCCTTTCAAACAACATTTACTGTTGGAAAAAGCTTAGTGTTTATGGCCCCCACCATCATTAGCCCAGTAGTTGATGCTGGTGCTATTTTGGTGATGGATAACAATGGTGCCTCCAAGCAAGAGACCTCGCAAGTTTGTTCCCAAAGTGTTCCATGAGGTATATCTCCACCTGATGTTGTTTTTCCCATTCATGAGTTTGATGATGCGTGTTCTTGGCTTGAAATTCATACTCTTATTCGTTACTTTCTAGGTCGCAACCCTACTGAAAATATGATTAAGGATTGGGTGGATAAATCCGGGACTCCTCATAGAATCTATCTATATGGCATTCAGAGTCTCACCAAGGGTTTCTTTTTGTTTCAATTTTCCAATCCCACTCATGTGGATGCTATTTTTGTCAAAGGACCTTGGAATATTAGAGTTTCCCTTTTAGTTTTCCAGCATTGGTCTTGAGACTTTTCTGTCTCTGATGACAAAAAACTAAAAGTCCCTGTGTGGGTTGAGTTTCTCGGTCTTCCTCTACCTTGTTGGCCTTTCATGAATAACATTGCGCAAAAGCTAGGTAGGGTTATTTGTAGTGATCATGATCATTTTTTCAATCCTCGACCTCAAAAGAGGCTTTGTATTGAAGTTGACCTCTCCCGAGATCTTAAAGAAACTATTGAGATTCAGGTTGGTGACATCATCTTCTCTTAGAAGGTGCTTTACCTAAACCTTCCCAACACTTGTTATCATTGTCAATCTATAGAGCACAAGATTAAGGACTTCCCTTTGGCAGTTCTTTAGCCCAAACCTCCTTCTAAGGATTCTGGTTCACGGCCCGTTGATGCTGGTAAAAAGGAGGACACCAAGAAGGATGACTGGGTAATGGTTGGCCACAAGAAAAAATAGGTTAAACCTATTACTTTGACTTCTACTCCTCAGTCAC
The DNA here is from genome assembly GCA_018584345.1 of Thuja plicata. Classification (NCBI taxonomy): domain Eukaryota; kingdom Viridiplantae; phylum Streptophyta; class Pinopsida; order Cupressales; family Cupressaceae; genus Thuja; species Thuja plicata. The sequence continues at coordinate 45,226 of MU226892.1, forward strand.
CACCTCCTTTAGTGCCTCACATTGCTTCTCATGTTGAGAATGTTTCAACCGTAGCTAGTAGGGGAAAGAGACTTTGGATTCTCATGGTAACCCTCTTTAGGTTCACACACCTTGGGCAGCTTCCATGATTTCCACTCCCTCTTCCTTCCACCGCTCTTACAGCCCTGAAGGGTGTGCTGAGGCTGCTTAGGAGGGTATGTCCAAAAAATGTAGAAATGTTTCCATGGAGCCTCTTAGGACTAACTTTGCTTATTTATCAAATAGTTTTGCATCCCTTGGGGAAGGTGATGGTATGGATGACACTATTTTTCTATGAAGTACATCTCATGGAATGTTAGGGGGCTGACAAACCTACCCAGAAAGTATTCTGTCAGAGATGTTCATCGTCGTGTTAGTCATCTAGATGTTTTATGCCTATAGGAAGTTAATATTTCTGGTTTTTTTCTTGATGTTGTTTGCAAAGTTATTTGGACAAAGATCCTTGCTCTTTGTTCTCAGTACAAAGTTGGTCGAGGTGGATTTTTTAATCTCCTATCTCCTCATTGGCATTCTTTCTTAATCAATCATGGTTCAGATCCCATGCAGTGATCTGTTTGGGTCACTTTGATTATCGAGAATCATTCTTTTGGCATAGTTCATGTTTATGCTCCCAATGATGTTTTTGAGAGATCTCATCTCTGGCGTTGGCTTGTAGATTCTTTGTCATCTACAACTTAGCTTTTTTATGGTGAATTTAATATGGTTGAGGTGGCTTCTGACAAAGATGGCATTTTGCCTTTCCGATGGACAGCTGGTGAACGGGAAGCTTGGTACTACATGCATAATAAATTAGGCCTTTTTGATCCCAATCTTGTTCACCATTGAATTGATGGTGTTTGGAACACGTGCTCTAATTTAGAGCTTCTTCTGATAGAATTCATAAACAGCTTGATTGTGCCATGATTACGACATAGTCTTTTTTCTATTTTTTTGAAAAACAAGCCTTTCTGGTTACTCCTCTTGTTGATGTGACCTAGTCAGATCACTTTTCCATTCAATTTAATATTGTTTGGTAGACAGCTAAGCCACAGCCTCACACCACTCAGTTATTTTTTAATACCTCCATTCTTAATCACGCTTCCATGGTGGCCTACATTTATCGGGTTTGGAACCTTGAGCCTCGGCCATCACAGTCACCTGGCTAGATTCAATGGTGGAATGATACCATTGAATGTACGACATGCTTTCTGTGCATTTATGGTAGACATCTTTCTATCTATCATCATCGATCCTATGATGCCAACACCAAAGCTCTCTGTGCTGCCACAAAGACCTTAGCTCTTGATCCATTCAATCAGATTTTGCAACTCCACCTTGCCTAGTTGCGGCTACAAAAAGAAATTGTAGAAAATTATGCTACCAGAGGTGCTTAGATCAAGGCTAGATTGCACTAGTTAAAGGTTTGAGATTAGGCCTCAAAATATTTTTTTGCAGCCCTCCGTGCCTTCCACACTAATGTGGGCATAACCAAGATCAAAGATGGTCAATCCCTCCTCGCTGAGCTGCCTGATGTTCTGCAAGCCTTTGTTCATCATTACGAACAAGTTTTTTCCACTTTGGGATCTTCTCCTACAAGAAAGAAAGTTCTTGCAGATTGCATAGCTCTTGTGACTCAATGTGCCTCTCCTTCCTAACAAGCTTTCTATGACCATCTTCTTACCTTGCAAGATCTCCAGGAAGTTGTCTTTGCCATGGCTGATGACAAAGCTCCAGGTTGTGATGGGTTTCCCTGTGAATTTTATAAAACACTCTAGGATGCCATCAGTCTTGATTTACACCAGGTCTACCTTGAAGCATACCACTCTCATTCCTTGGGAGAAATTATCAATCAAGGCAACATTAAATTCATCCCTAAAGCTAGGGATCCTGAGGATATTTGCAACTGGTGGCCTATTACCTTGCTTAATGTCTCATACAAGATCATTGCTAAGGTGCTGACTCTCAAGATTTGTCACATCCTCCCTCAAATTGTTCGGCTAGAGAAAACTAGCTTTATTAAGTCCAGATATATTCTGGACAATATCATTGCAGTTTTGGAAGGTATGGAATGGGCTCGTAAGTCACAATAGAAAGCCCTTTTTCTTAAGATTGATTTTTCTAAAGCTTATGATCATATTGAATGGCCTTTTATTCTTGTGATGCTTCATGCTCTGGGTTTTGGCCCTAGATTTCTTCAATCTATACAGATGCTTTTCAGGGATGCCTCTGCTTGCATCACTATTAATGGCAAGCAATCTTCAACGTTTGGGCTCTATAGATCCATACGGAAAGGATGTCCTCTTGCTCCTGCCTTATATGTTCTGGCTGCCAAGGGCTTTGGGTATTTGTTAGCTCATTCAATTTCTCTAGGCCATGTTTGTGGGATTTCTCTTCCCAATACCACACAGCAACCGATTAACAACCATTTTTTTGATGTTTCTTTTCTCACTCTTATAGAGGATGAGGAAAATATCAAGGCAGCCTTGCAGTGTTTAGGAACTTTCTATCTGGCCTCGGGCTCAACCATTCAGTGGCATAAAACCTTGTGCTATAGGAAGTCTTCCCTTATTGACCCGCCATGGTTTTCCCAGTTTGGTTGGTCCAGGATTCAACATGGGGAAATTTTTTGCTTCCTTGGTATTCCTTTTTCTTTTTAAGCTACTTCAACATAATTATGGAATGTTGTACTAGCTAAAATTGAAAAAAAATCTTACCTATTGGATTACGAAGCCACTCTCGCTTGCTGGAAAATTTCAGATCTTCTCCAAAGTTTTGGCTGCAACTCATGTTTACTATTCTTCCTATTGGGCCCCTTCAAAGGCCTCCTACAATAAGCTCAAAAATTTTTTGAGGGATTTTCTTTGGGCCTCTGGTGCTGATCATAATGGATTTCATAGAGTTGCTTGGGAATTTTGTTGTCTCCCCAAGACCTTTGGTCGGCTTGGCTTACTTGATACATAGACAGGGCCTAGCCCTTTGTGCAAAATGGATCATACATTGTCTCACAGGCACTGAGGCCTGGAAAGTCTTTCTTTGCTATTGCATTTCTTTTGGGTTTTCTCTGCACAAACTGGCTTGGAAAGGGATTGGATTTCAAACCCTCCTTATTATGAAACACCCTGTTCAAATCCAAGGTACTTTTATTACCAAAAGTATTTGGAGAGCCTAGGAAGTTGTCAAACCTTGGCTTCACTGGGTCGGCAATGGCTTCAGGGATGGGCTTTATTTCAATCAGCAAAATATTTGGCGGTCCGCACTTTTTACCCAACATGAGCTTCCTCTGGCCAAAATCCAAGGGATTAGTGCTCTTCTTTTTCACAAACGAGACATTCAAATGCCCAAGCATTTTTTCCAGAGTCACCATGAGTCTCCGCTCTTGGGATGATCTCTGGATTCAATTCTGGCTCACTCACCCAGACCATCAGACTTTTTACTTTCTTGTCTCTGCTATTTCACCACATCTCCTGCAAAAACTTGGAATTCAGTCAGTTAAACCTTGGTGGAAAGATTGGAAATGGTACCCTGATACACCATTTACCAACTACAAACCCAAACTTGGATAGTCTTGGCTTGTGCCCTATTTCGCCATGGTGGGTTCTCTCAATCATCGTTGGCATATCTCTTCTTCCCAAAAGACTTAGAGCTGGTTTTTTTGCACTATTTGGGATGATATCACTGAACGTAAAATTGCTTATTTTTCCTGGTGTCTGCTCTACCAAGGTCAACCCTTAGGAGCTCACCTTCGGCACTTAGGTGTGCCTGATCCTAAATGCCCATTTTGTGGGCATTCTAAGTCCATTATGCATATTTTTTGGTTTTATTGTCAGACCCAGAATTAATGGAACTGGATTCATATTTTATTTATGTCATTTCAGCCCGAACCTTTCTCTTGGCATATGGCTCTCCTTGGTGACTCTCCCAGAATGCCTTCCCAATATACCCAGATCTGGCATACTTTCACGATGGAGATTTTGTTTTCCTTATGGAAAGACCGCAATGTTGTTATTTTTACCTACAACTTTCTGGATATCAATGTTTCTCTCTATGCTAAGGCATGTTTATGTAATAATTTCATGATGCAGATTCAAGTACAATCTAATAAGGTGTCTCTTGAGGTCGCACACTTGCAGGAGCTACTGCAACATTGGGGTAATGCCCCATGTACTATTGCTCGCATGCTGCAAGATTCTCTCTTTGTCGACCGCACGCCACCTCGGGGTTGGCATCACAGAAAGAGTGCCTCAGTGAGGCGATCCAGAAAATTTCACTCTTAGCACCGCCACTCTACCTCCCCTCCCAATAGGAGGGCTTCAGCTTCTGGCTGACCTCTGGTGCTTGCCTCTACTACTGCTCAGTCGTCGGCCACTGTTCCTGTGTGGCCTCCCGCCCCTTCTAATAAAATCCCTCATCTTGCTCTAGCAATTTCTCCCAGGCGGGAGGAAGGAGAAATTGAGAAAGAGAATGAAGCTGATGATGGGTGGTCGCTTCCTAAACAGACCACTGGGCCCATTGTTTGGGGCAATCCAAATGATAAAGATCATCTACCCTCTTCTCCTACTACTCTCGCAGCCTGAGGGCTTCTTATATTATTATTTTTGATGAATAGCTGTTTTATTCTGGCATGATGCCGAGTGACACTTTGCAAGGTGATTTTTTATCCCCCAATATTTTTTTGTGAATACTGTACTTTGTTATATTAGTAGTAGTAAAGGCCTCTATACATCAAAAAAAATTATAATGAGTATTGAAAAGTCTCAAAATAATTATCTCGTCCTTTTTTAAGGTATCTTATTTATGTGATTGGGAGAGATTTTCAAAATATATTACATATCCCTGATTTAGAGGAAGATTTTCAAACAACGACCAATCTTTGTCAGAAATATCTATGGCATTAATGTATTTATGAATAATTTGGATGAAGACTATAAACTTTTTGATAATAATTACCAAGAAATTGTAAGAATATGAAGGAAACACACTATTGGGAAGCACAAAGACAATGTGCTCGATGACATTTTGAAAGCAATCATACAAATATTTCTAAGATGTGATTTAGATATACCACAAGTTAGGAGATGCACTGGAAATTTTGGTCGAATAATCCAGCTAGTTTCACTTATGGCTTCAAGATCTGATTTCGGTTGTTGTTGTAAACATAGAAATTATTTTAATTAGAATTGAGTTTTTATTACTATCCACAGTTTGGTTTTGCAGCTTGCAAGAGGAAAGTTATAGGTTATATCACCAATAATATTTATAGTCATATAAATTTATGCAAGATTTTTAAAATGAAGATCTATAGCTTAAATTGTAGTAGGCAAGATATTCTTTTGAAATTTATAGTGATATTATTTTTAAATCAATTATCAAAAATATTATAAGAATCATACTATGATACATATACTTTACATCTTATTTTCCTCATTATTGGCTTTAAGTGTTCTTGTCAGTTTAAACATGTTTACAACTTATTTTCCTCATTATTGGCTTCAAGTGTTCTTGTAAGTCTACACATATTTACATCTTATTTTCCTCATTATTGGCTTCAAGTGTTCTTGTAAGTCTGCACATGTTTACATCTTATTTTCCTCATTATTGGTTTCAAGTGTTCTTGTAAGTCTATACATGTTTACATCTTATTTTCCTCATTATTGGCTTCAAGTGCTCTTGTATGTCTGTACATGTTCTACCCATGGGACTTTCAATATAATTGAATTATAAATTTGTATCTATAGTTTAGATAAATGTAAGATAATTTTATGGTGGGTATCTTATTTTTCTCATTTATGTACACCTGCTATTGGATTTGATGCTTTCCACTAATTACAATAAATTATCTTCTAATGGTGTACTTTTCTTTACTATATAATTCTATAAGAGTACCATATAAAAATGGACCTACAATTTTTTTTGGCAAAATCTTGAAAGAGCCTCATTCTTAGAATTATACTTCTAGAATATTTATCACTATTATCAAACATGAGCTTATTGTCCAAAAGAAGGGTTATTTAAAAGAATCAGGTGCATATAAATCATTCAATGAATGAAGTGTGCAAATTGAAGATGGGATTGGTTCAAATTCAATAGATAAGATATAAAATACACATATTATATGATGGAACACAATATAATATCTCTTAAAAAGAATCTATGAAATTATTTTTATTTTTACTTTTGTCTTAATTTGTTAGATTGATTTTCTTGTCATTAGGATTGTAATCCTTTATAATTAAAAACTCTTTCAATTATTTTTCACTAAGCCATGCAAATAATAATGTATAATATCAAATTGATGATCATGTAAAAGGGCCATTTTCTCCAATTCATGTTACATATTGGAATGAAAAAACATCCCAAAACAAATATGTTTAACACCACATGGAAGATGCAAGTGCAATATCTATGCTTGAGGGATTTTGATTCCTTTCATTGTTTATGATTGAAGAGAGAAAGGAATGATATTGATATGAAAAAGATTAATCTAATAGAGAAAAGTGATGTGAAAGAAGATGGAAGAGGATTTGAATGCACCTGGAAATGGAATAGAAAAAGTAAAATTTCATACCCAAATTTCTAACTATCAAAGTCCCGGAGTGAGATGTAATCGCAAATTTGAGGCCTAAACTTTGTGATCTGATTCCTTGCCAAATTTTAATCAAAAGTGGTAGGGATAGAGACAAACTCGATCTATACCTGGGGATAATTGCCAATGACAATCTGTACTTGGTCATTTTGCTTGAGTTTTATAGGTTTTCTCTAACTATTCCTGTGCTACCTAGAAAAGATTCGACAGCTCTGTAACCTATTCATGCGCGTAGACAAATGAGGAAAAGGTAGGGAAAATGGGTTTGCCTTGGTCAAACCCTTGTTTAGGAATTAACTTTAAAAATGAATTGAAACTGCATAAGGAAATATTAAATAGAAGCTAGATCTGAAATATAAATCACCTTATACCTTAATGACACAATGCATATTTGGATGCTATCGCAAGTGTGGATACTATAGGTTGAACTCAATAAAAATTTGATGGGAAATCATGAAACCAAATCTTTATATAATGGATGTTTGTAGTTTGCCAACAATGCTTGATGAAGAAGAAGAACGATTGAAGACTTGGATGCTTGATTATAGAAGGATTCTTGAACTCCAATTTTTTTCTTGATCATGAATGATTGAAAACTTTATATGAAATGCTAACTCTTGATAATGGATACTAGAATGGAGAGAGATAGGATTTTATATACTAAATCCATCATTTTGAGTGTTAAAACTCAGGCAGGCTAACCACACAAACTTTTCTCTCGCAAAAACCTCAAGTCGTGACCTTGCCCAAAATATCCACTAAAAACCCTTATAGGGACACATCACCAATGGTGATATGTTCCACCCTAAGTAGGCCAAAATTTGGTCTAGGGGTCCTAGTCAGTCAGTAAATGCAAGATAAGTATAGATAGCTCATTATGATGTTGGGGAAATATTTTGAGGCCATAGAAAGTCAAATATGACCTAAGAGATGAAATGAATTTTGTGACTGGAGGAAAAATGGAGGAGTACACTTAGAAAAAAGGGCTAACCTCAATTTTTGAATAAGTTGTGTCAATATAGGACCTATAATGCTAATTTGAAGGTCCAATAAGTGTTAGAAGAACATGAAATCAATTTGGGAAACCATACATACTAAAAAGGGGCTAAAATGGTAACCTAATTAAGGGTTCTTACTTTTTAGGATGATGCATTTATCCCCCACTTTAGTGAGAGTATGAGTCTACCTCATGCTCATAGTAAAGTAGAAGAAAGAGATAGAAAGATGAAGATCATGAGAAAACTGTAAAGAGGAAAGATATCTCTATGTTTATGGACATAAGCCACCAAACCAAGGATCTTAAATTGTACATATATATACAAGGACACATAAAAAAACAACAAAATCCTAGAGCTTACTAATATTCCAAGTCGACTATGTGAAGAGACCTTGCTAAAGAAAATGTCTCAACCTCTAGAATCATGTTTAGAAAGATATTGCAAAAGAACAAGTGGTCACCTAAAAAGAGAAAGAGGACACATCAAAGATAATATAAGACTCCATGATCCAATAAACTAGAAAAGTGTGTTTTTTAGCACAACTGAGAGAGGTGGAAGTGAATTAGTTGTGTGCCCAATTAATATAAACTTTCAACTTAAACACCAATTACTTAATGCAAATCACAACATAAGTATTTGTTGTCAATGAAAACCCTGTTAAGGGAAAAAGAACTTGGTGGGAATTAGCACCCACAAATAATGTACCAAGAGTATAATGTTTATGTTAGGAGATCTAGCCCTATTAGGATCTAAGTATTACATTAATTAGTACAAATCCCTATTAGAGGATGAACCCTGCTAGGGGTAATACAATGAGGCTCACTGGCCAAGCACATAGCTCAAATGTGAAGTTTAAACCCACCTTCTGGATCCACTGTCCAAAAATAAATTATAGAGATATACTTATAATAATGAACTAACTGGCAGCAACTTGCTTTCCTTATACAGTTCCAATGAACTACATTACAACTACAATCACTGCTATTTATAAGTACAATTTGTATCTATATCTTCTTCACATTCAACTTTCATATGACAACAATGGGAAATGACTTTCCTTTATACAAGTTACAAAAAGCAATTAGGTCATCCTATTAAGACTTTCCCAATGCACAAATAAATACATGGACCCTTGCTAAGATACACACAATACCTTAAACAAGTAAATATTAAATATAAATCGTCAATTATGCGCCAAGATCTATAATCCAATCTTGTCATCCTCTAAGCACGTTTCACCACTGTAGTCAGCCATAAATAGGTCTTCGCAAGATCACATGTCACAACTGATGTCACCAAGAACCAAGCAACCCAAGAAGCACAAATAATATTCCCCAACATGTCTTCTGCCAAGCCTCGAGCTTGCATAACATAACACATGCTTGCATCCAATTTATCCTAAAAACATAGGGACAAAGTCTTTCATAATCCTTTGTCATTATTCTGAAGCCAGTCATCACCAAAAAAAATTATAAATAATGCAAATAACCACATACAATCCAGGGACCTTAGAAATAAGGTATACCTACTTTATTCTACTAAAATCCATTCTCACATACACTGAAACATCGTACATTGTCTATACATCTCTGTCAGACTTTCTTGTTCTAGTCATAACCAATCTATCTGAGACTCCTGATGAAATCAACTGAATCATATGTTGACATCAATGACAAAACGTGACTATCAATGCCTCAAATAGAAATAATTCCAATAGTGTTTTTAATGGAATTATGGAGGAGAGAATAATAAAATGATGGATGACACTGGATAAATAGTTATGTTGGACTAGGTGATCCATGAGAGGGAGAGAAGAGAGATAAAAGAGGAAAATGGTCTAGCAAATTGTGTTATGCTATTTCCACCCATCAAAGAGTGTGTAAGATGGAGTTGATGGTCTATGGCATGCTAGTCAAATCATAAAAAATTATGCAAATGAGAGGTTGAATGATCTAGGAAGGCGTGTTATGCTAGTCAACCCATGAAAAGAATAGGTAAAATAGTCTAGAAAATTGTGTTATGCTAGTCAAAGTTTCTAAAAATGTATTCAAAGGAGAGGTCAAATGGGCTAGTGAGTTGTGTTATGCTAGTTCAACCAATCCTAAGAATAGTCCAAGGAAAAAAATTAATCTAATGAAAGCTGTCAAAAATGTACAAATGGGAGTGATCTGACCCTTGCAAGTTGTATTATGCTAGTGTACTCTACCCATCATGCTGAAAGTAAACAAAACATTTTCAATAAGGAGGCCATGTATGCTCCCCCCTTTAAGATGTAAAATGATATTTTTTTACATCTTAAGGGAAGATAAACAAGGATAAAGAACCTTAAACACAATGGAGGTATCCCATAAGAAACACCCAGTCCAAATCAAAGAGGTCATAGCTCCCATGAGATCAAGGAAGAGATGAATGCAAAGAAATACCATGCAAACAGTGTAAATGGGAGCCTTTTTGAAGGATTTTGAAAAGAGATACAGAACTGTTGGAAATATATTGAGTCAAGGTGACTGAGAGGGGTAGTGAATCAGGAACCAATAAAACTTAATCTTTTTAACCCTTTATTATATTATGTAATCTGATTGCATGCATGAAATGAAAAGCAATAAAACATCCACAATATTTGACACAATATTTGGTTACCCAGAAACCTTCCTAATAGAAAGTAAAACTGGGGTGCTGATGGTACCCACATGATTTATTGCTACAGTATAAATTTATCCTATTAAAGCTTACAATTGACCACTTCTAATGGCCTACCCTATTAGGAGCAATAAGGACTGTTAGGTCCACCTTGTGAAAGGATTTTGTACAATACAATCAAGTAATGCAACTCTGTTAAGAGATTTGTAAAGGACTGTTAAGTCCACCTTGTTAGAGGATTTTGTTGATGCATCTATTAGGATGAACTAGTAGCTGATCTTCAATGCAACTCTGAATTGCTAAATACGATCCAATGATATAAAAAATAATCACCTAAATGTGATGGATGAGTCTCTATTGTTTCTTATACTGCTATAGCCTCTTAAACAATCTGCCACTTCATATTTGCATACACACTTCTACATATGTTTGGATGAACAAAATACTTTATATTTATACCTTATTGAAATCAAATGCAACTTTAAGTCAGCTTTCATAAGATAAATTAATATCAAGCAATATAAGCTAAGTCGGCCCAAAACTATTACTCGAGCCTAGTAGTCCACTTGGGCAATAAACTGGCACTCAGGAATTATGTTGTTACTCGGGAAACATACTAAACTCTATCTCTTAGGCTACTTTGTGTACTCAGGCTACATTGATCACTCGAGTAGTACTAATTACCACTGTCTGCTTGTTTGACACTTTTACTGCTTGGGTTGTACTGTTGAGTCAATCAACTCTATGATGACTAAGTGTTTTGGCACTAATTGACAACATGTCTTGCCATAAGGTCATCAATCTCCCCCTTTGGAATTAGTGACCAAAAACACTTATCATGACCAAAAAATTACTCAAACTTATGAGTCAAAACTCCCCCTTACCATGTACTTGGGTACTTGCTTGGGTTTTGACAATAGCTCTGTGACTCGGTTACAACCGACTCATTTTTTTATTTTTAAAAATGATTTTTGTAACATATATATCTATATTTCTTCTCTACTTCTCTTTTGTACATGTATTTCATATTTCCTTATATATATCTTTCCTATATACATTTCCCCCTTGTTTTTGACACATGCAAAAATATATCTATATGGTAATACAAAAATAGGATAGGAAATCACTATGTACCTTCAAAATATGAGACAAAGTATTGTCCCAATTATCCTGCAGCACCTTCAGGATGTGCAACTCTATCTATATCTATGTTGATAGCTACATCATAAGCTCAACAACTAAAAATGTGTTGTCATGTATGAGAGTCTTGGCATGATCTATATGCTTCTGCATTACATCCATGTGTGGAAGGAGTTGGCTCTGCATAGCTATCAGATATTCTCTTGTCCTTGCTTCTTCCCTCAGTAATTCAGCTTGCATGTTTGTCAGATACTTATTTTTCACAAAGTGTGCTGAACTCAAACTCGGGTTAAGTGTAAACTGATTTGCACTTTCCTTCAGATCTGTATCTAACTTTGTTAGCTTAGTCTTGATTTCCATTGTGAAGTTGGAAGTATCACTTAACTTTAGAAATAATGAAGCAACATTATTTACAGTAGTTTCTAGAGAGATAATAAGAGATTTTAGCTTTACTTGATCAATTGCAATCTTGCTTGCAATATTATCTAGAGCTTTGTTCTCAAACTTCCTTTCTGTCTTCTGCAGTAGTTTTTCTTCACCACTTAAATATTTTTTGAACTTGTGGACTATGTCTACAAGTTGATCCATAATATAATCATTCTCATTTACTTCTACTTCTAGTGCATCTAGGAATATACCTTTTATGTCCTCCAGCACTCTATCTCTCTTCTTTTCTGCTCAGAGCTTTTGTTGTGTAGCTCTTTTCTTCCATAGCTCCCCTAATATATACATTTTCTCCATTGTCAAGCTGGATAGATCCAATTTAGAATCAAAATATCTTTCTCAAGATCAATATCATCAATATTTATTTCATTTCCTTTACCACTTTCATTAGGATTGGGTGAAGGAACAATCTCCTTACCTTTTTCACTATCATCCTTATCCTTTCCTTCCTCAGTTTTATCCTTAGTTTTTAGTTGGAATAGGTCATTAACATTTTCTACACCAAATGTAGGATCTAAATCAACTCTAGTATCAATTCTCACTGAAGGAATATTCACAGTTTCCTTCTGTGACTCGGTCAGGCTTATCCTAGTAGTAGGTGGAGCCTGATGCTCGGTCCCTACTAGTCCAAATGTAGATTTAGTATACTTATCTTTTCTCTGAGATAGGATGATCTGTATAGGTGATTTAGGTAGGGATTCCATTACCTCTAATGCTATATGTTCTACATTGGATGCTTCAATAGATTCCACCTTAGGTAAATATACATCATCATTCTTTTCTTTGGGGTCTGTGCTCGGTACTTCTGTCTTGTCTTCTTCCTTGATTTCTAGGACTGTCTTCCATATCTTTGTTGCATCCTGCACAACATCCTCTATTTTATTTTTCAATACCTAAAAGGTATTGAACCTTGGAGTGTGATTTATTTCATATTTGTTCATGGCCTTTTTTATCTCTTTGTTTTTCATAGTAGGCATGACTTTCCTTAATGTATATTCTCTAATATCCTTTTATGTTTGGACTGCATTTCTCCAGGGAACATATATTTCCTTGAATAGGTCTTCAGTCATGTAACTCTTTAATTCAGAGGGATCATACTTCCATCTTTTCATCTTCTGTACAACTTCTTCCTCAATCTGCTTCTGTTCATCCTTAGTTCTGGATGCATCTTTCAGTAATTTTAGAGAAATCATACCAATACCTTTGCTTAGGTCTTCAGTTTTATTCTCAAAGGTAGGTGGGGGCTTCTTGCATGTGACTTCTTCTTCTTCATCTTCCTTAGGCAATAAGAGTTTCCTCCTAGATCTTATGGGTTTGCTGGTAGTGAGAATAGGGTTTTTCTTCTTAGGAGGCTCTGCTTCTACCTCTTCCTCTTCCTTTTCATATCTATCATCTTCTATCTTGATTTCATCTTCTTTGCTTTCTGAGATAGAAGGAGGAGAGTCTGAAGTCTTTTCACACTTCTTTCCAACCTACTCTTACCTCTCCTTTCCTCTTTTCAGAATCTTAGGAATCTCAATCTCTATTGAAATTCTGCTCTTGGCTTCTTCATATGTATGAAAGTATGGTGCTTTGGGGTCAATAGGCTCATTCACAAGAGCCTCAATGATGTTTTTGGTCTCATCTATGTTAACCTCATATGCAAGAGGTTTCACCCATGCAACCCTAGGTCTAACTGCTTGAATATATACTTTATCGTGTAGTCAAATAGGAAACAAACATCATCCTTGTGGTGCTCAACCAATTTTTTAGGAATTCTATACCTATTTTGCATCTTCTATCTCAATTCCTCAAAATATGCATCCATGATGCTCTCAAAATTGTCTCCTAATTCTACTATGAAATCATTTATTTGATACACTATGGGTATGTCCTTCTTCCAAACAATTGTGCCTTTGGAAGGGAAAAAATTTTGAATGTAAAAGAATATGTAGACAAAAAGTAAGCCAAACTTACATGGATTGGTCTTTGATTCATGGATGCTTTCCATGTTCTTGCTCAATTGGATGAGCTGCAACTCAGCAAGGTCAAATGAGAGGTTGTTCTTGATCACCTTGTATGCCAAGTCCACAGCCTCACATGGTACGCTATTAGGTTAGCTAGAACTGTAGATTTTGTGAGCAATAACATGAATCCCAAACTTCAATTCCATGTATATAACTCCATTTAATCTCATGCCTCTTTCATCCCACTTGACAAGATTCTTCTTAGTTAGGTCATCCCAGGGTAGGTTTTAGGTATCTTTAGACTTGTCTAGCATAGGATATCCTATAACATAGTGTACCATTGACTTGGTAATCTTCACTGATTTCCCCAACCATAGTTGCATGTCGTGAAAAGGGCTCAGAATAAACCTAATCAACTTAATCTAGAAATTATGTGGCATATGCATGATATGAGTCAAACCCTTAACTTCTAGGTGTTTATGTTCTAGCTTCACAGATTTTCTCATTTGCATTATTCATTTCCAATGTCCCTATTTTTTCAATTGTCCAATGATAGAAGGCTTAGATGTCATTGATCAACAATACCCTTAGAGGAATTAGGGAATGAGCTCCCATCGGGTCTATATCCTTTACAACCGCTGGATGAAGCCTAAACTTTGGAGGTTCGCAGATAGCATTTCTAACCAACACCTCATATCCTTTCTTAACCTTGTTGTTGGATCTAGATGCCATTATGCTCAGAGGTTTGATAAAACTTTGCAACTTAAATCTTTCGAACACAAATTCACACTGAATCTAAGGATCCGAATCGGTCTGCAAACTAAAAACTTTGTAAACAATAACCTTTCCAATTCATCTTTTATAAGAGATTTTACCATTGAGTTTTCATTAAATGCTCCTTACATGGTAGTTGGCATAGCTCGAAATGAACCTCGTTGAAAACTAACTGCTGCATCCTCAAAACCATACAACCCAACTTAACTCGATTAAGCTTGTGTAACTTGGGTGTTACTGAGATCATGACTTGGTTAAAACTATAATGTGTCCTAGTGCATAAATATGCTGATTTGGACTTGCTAGCATGTCTAGAACTGATCGAGGATGGCTTGCATGTATAATTCCAATAGTCTCCTTGCATGTTTATTTGGAGATGGTAGATCCAACCAATTCACTGGTTTGGGTGTCATTTGATCCTTCATTATTTTGATCTAAAATCTCAGGAGATTTTCTTACCCACTGCTGACTCATTTGATTTCTGATTTCAGAGACTTTTTCTTTACCTTTCTCAAAACCAATATCCAATTTTTCTCTGTTCATACAATTATTACTTAGATGACCAAGTTGTTTACATACATAACATCTCTTAGTTGGATTCCCTTTTCTAAGGTGAGTCTTTACACAATTTGCGCCAATATGCCCATATTCACCATAGTGACAACATCTGCTCCATGTGTTGTAATCCCAACCAAAAATTGCTTTAGCTAGTTGTTCAACATGGTTCCATTTCTTAGTTCTGCACTTGGAAGATTTGTGACCTTGTTTTTTACAATTGAAACCTTTTCCTTTAAACTTAGGTTTCTCAATGCATTCACTTTCCCTATGTCCATGTTTGTTGCATCTTTAGCATTTACTATTAAACTTTGATTTTCCATTGCTCCAACACTTATTTGTTGTGTGCCCTAACTTTCCACAATGATTACAAGTAGGTTTTCTATTCTTTTGAGTTCCTTGATGTAAGGATTCACCTTGTTCAGTATAACCTAATCCAGTCTATCCATGATGTCTGAGTTAGGTTTTCTCTATCAACTGATCCATGCTTCACTATGAATTCATCATACTCTCATTGGTTTGTTTCTCAGTATTAAGATCCTTCTGTAGTCTTTCATTTTCTGTCCTTGGATTGATAACTTCTTGATTTACATTATTGAGTTCATTTATCATATCTGCTTGCTGAAGTGACAAATGATGGATTTCATTTTATTTTTCTTCTAATCTTGTACTCAGCAATCTTTTATATTCTTGTGCCATTTCTCTATCATTTTTTTCTTGATTCTTTTGTTCTATGACTTTACATATTCTGACTGAATGAATTTATTGTTCTCTTTTCAACTTTATGACTTCTTCATGTAAATTGAGATTCTTTTCAAGTAGGTCTCCAATTGCTACATCTGCTTCTTTGGAAATTATTTCTTTGCATAAGTATTCAATTATTTATTCTATATAAAATTTTTCATTCATCTGCATTGCTAAAAATT
Organism: Thuja plicata; assembly: GCA_018584345.1. Classification (NCBI taxonomy): domain Eukaryota; kingdom Viridiplantae; phylum Streptophyta; class Pinopsida; order Cupressales; family Cupressaceae; genus Thuja; species Thuja plicata. The sequence continues at coordinate 61,250 of MU226892.1, forward strand.
TTCTTCTTTTCAGGGAAAGAGAGAGCTTCTCCTTGAGTTTCTTCATCTGATCCATGACCACTTGTAGATCTATCTTTTAATTTTCAATGGCTTTCTCTAGTCTATATATTTCCATTGCCTCTGATCTTTTCTCAAGTTGTTAAACTTCTGTTAAGAGAACCTTTTGATCTGATACCAATTGTTGGAAATATATTGAGTCAAGGTGACTGAGAGGGGGGGTGAATGAGGAAACAATAAAACTTAATCCTTTATTAGATTGTCTAATTTGAATGCATGCATGAAATGAAAAGCAATAAAACATCCACAATATTTGGCTACCCAGAAACCTTCCAAATAGAAAGTAAAACTGAGCTTGGGATGGTACCCACAAGATTTATTACTGCAATATAAATTTATCCTGTTAAAGCTTACAATTGACCACTTTTGATGGACTTCCCCGTTAGGAGTAATAAGGACTATTAGTTCCACCTTGTGAAAGGATTTAGTACAATACAATAAAGTAATGAAACTCTGTTAGGATATTTTTAAAGGACTGTTAAGTACACCTTGTTAGAGGATTTTTCTGATGCACCTGTTAGGATGAACCAGTAGATGATCTTCAATGCAACTATGAATTGTTGAATAAGATCCAATGATATAAAAACTAATCACCTGACTGCGATGGATGAGTCTTTGTTGTTCCTTATACTGTTGTAGCCTCTTAAACAATCGACCACTTTGTATTCACATACACACTTCTACATATATTTGGATGAACAAAATACTTTATATTTATACCTTATCCAAATCAAATGCAACTGTAAGTCAGCTTCCATAAGAGAAATTAATATCAGGAAATATCAAGAAATATATACCTTATCCAAATAAAATGCAATTGTAAGTCAGCTTCCACTTGGGAAATATACTGGTACTCGAGAATTATGTTGTTAATCAGGAAACATACTAAACTCTGGCACTCAGGCTACTCTGTGTACTCAGGCTACATTGATCACTCGGGTAATACTAATTACCATTGTCCACTTAGTCAACACTACCACTGCTCAGGTTACATTGTAACTACTTGGGTTGTACTGCTGGCTCGGTCAACTCTATGATGACTAAGTGTTTTGGCACTAATTGACAACATGTCTTGCCATAAGGTCATCAATCAAGAAGGGAAGAATTCAAACCTTTCCTATTGCTAGGTAATAGGGAATCTCAAGAAAGGATGATACACCTTAGTCCCTAAGGTAAAGGATTTTTTACGATGGAACCCCAATTAAGAATAATGAAAATGTTATGATAAAGGATGTGTATCTCTTATACATAAGAGAATCCTCAATGAAAACTATCTTTTCTATGTAAAATTGGATATTACATAATAAACAAATGTGGCTTAACCAGGGAAAAAGTTGATCCTTAAGAGAGGATGAGAGCAATTGATCACCTCCCAAGTGTGGAGACAAGGATAAGGATAAAGAGGACCTATTATGCTACTCACAAAGTATGATTTCACCATGCACAAAAATGAGTCCCCAAAGGATAAGCTGATAATGACACATAGTATGCAGCAATGTAATAGGAACTTAAATGTTATTTAAAGAAATTAGGATTGAAAAATAACTCATTCCGACATGTTATGTGAATAATATCATTATTAATGATTTTTTAAATTTTTTAATGCAAGGATTGACATTCATAAGTGGGGTTGTCATGATATCTGTGATATATGCAAAAAGGGAGATTCATAAGATTTTAACTACACTTTTTTTTTTCGTTTAGGTCGAGTAAACAACTTGGCATAAAGAAGGTTAGGAAAAATAATATATTGATTAAAGGTAGATATAGAATAAGTGTTAGATAATAAAGGAGAGGATGTTGAAAAGGGAGGATATTCAAAATCAAATGCTTCGATAGGGTTATCACTAGTCTTAGTGCTTGGTTGCACACATCCTAAACCATATGTGAGATTGTGAGTTGAATTATTTTGGGTATTGGGTTGGGAAAATGACACGCTAGGCCCTCTAAAGGGTCCTGTGTTAGTAAATTTATGTTCACCTACAAAAGATGGCATGAATTCTAATGACCCCTAATCACCATCTACAAGGGAACTCATAGAGGAAGAAGATATTTTTTTTTAAATGGTGTAGGAATATAATGAGAACCAGATTCAGTTTGCTTAACCTTCCCTTCCTAATTTCAATAAATAGATTTTAGATTATTGGAGGCCCATTTTTAAGGATAGGATTAAGCTTTATCCTACTACTAGAGGATTTTTTAGGGATTCTTTTCAATCAAAGTAGGACATGGCTCAAGTGATAGAAAAATCTATTTGGTTGTGGGGAAAGAACACAGTTTCTCTTAGGCCTCCGTTCCTTTCCTTCAACACCCTTACTAAATCTATTAGTATTATCCCTACTTGGTTTAGACTTCCTTACTCTCCTTTCCTATTTTGCACTAAATTTTTGTATGAATCTATTTATAATACTATTGTAAGGGTTTTTTTTGCTGATGATTCTTCTCTTATCTATGAGCATTCTACTTTTTCCTGCATTCTTCTTGATATGATATATCACAAGATATTCATAGAGAATTTGTATTGGTGGTTGAGGATAAAACATAGTCTCAAATTCTTGATTATGAGGGTCTTCATTTTTTCCTCAGGAAAATTTTTATGTAGGTCATCTAGTTGCGGACTCTCAAAAATATCACAATAGTAATGCTACTTGGTGGAAAAAATTTCTTCATGAGAATATTATTGTGGGTAATGTTGATGATGATTTTGGGAATGAGGATTCAAATGGTCCTTGTGAGACATTTGCTACAATGCTTCTTGCATCTAGTGAGCATGTGAATTTGGGTAAGGCTATAGAAGATTTGTCTCTTTCTAATTGTCTTTCATTGATAGACATTGTTGGTCTATCATTGACAACCATTGTTGGTTTACTGTTAATAGACGGTGTTCATTTTATAACTTCTGAGCCTATTATTCCAGACAAGCATGAGAATTTGGTTGTAGCTATTGTTTCTCTACCCTTGCTAGTTCATCCTCTTGCTTCCCCCTTCTCTTCTCATTTAGAGGATGATATATCATGAATATTTCTTAATATAAAGAAGAGGGGTCTTTCTAAACTTTTTGATACCTCTCAATCTTTGATATCTCTTGTTTCTTTTTTTTGGTTGGTTGTAGTTTGTCTATGTTATATCTTGAAGAATCTTATTATTTTTGGGTTTCAAACCCTATCTAAAATTTGATTGCACTAGGTTGCAGTTCCCATTCAAACTTGTTTACCATTAATTATGAAAAATCCTACTAGGAAAAGATAGCTAGATACATTGAACCATAAAATTGTCATTATCTTCATGCTAATACTTCCTACCGAATTCTTGCCATTGTTTGACTTTACTGAACATACTTTCTACCTTTGCAAGTATCCTATTTTTTCATTTGGTAGGGACTCCATCTGTAAATAGCTCTTTCTAACTTTTTTCTATTTATAGAAAAAGAGAAAAACTAACATGTAGCGTCATTTAATATTTTTTCCAATAAGCATTTGCTACTTATTTTAAGTCCCCATTTTCTCAAATCCTTTTTCTAATTTTAAATAATGATTTCTCCACTAAAATAGATAAATATTCTAATTTACTCTTTCGCTCAAATGAAAAATTTGGATAGAAACACTCTACTTTCTTAAATTTAAGTAAAAAATACATCCACATGGGGATATGGGGTAGGATTCTCATGAGATTTGCTAGTGTAAATGTAGGTAGCTAAGATAATCTAAAATAAAGTAGATGAGAGTGACTAGAGAAATAGAAGCAATATCTTTGCTACAGATGGTGAGTATTTGAAAATAATTTTAATTTTTTTACCTTGTATACTAGTTCCTGTTATATTATCTTACTTATATTTCAAATATTTAACTAACTGGCACTCATTTTAGCATCTAATTGTATGGGATCAATATACCGTTCACACTAGCAACGCCCTCACTAGTCCTGTTTTATATTTTTGACATATTTCCAAACCTTAATGAGTTGTAAAAATTTAAAAATAATTCAAACGGAAATTGATCAAATATCAATGCACTAAAACAATTTTTATTTAGGTTATTGGTAAGTTCACAAACTCATGTACTAACTGATAATTGGAACTTTGTTAAAACAATAATATACTTTTGAGAAGTTCACAAAATCTGAAAATACTCTTGAGAAATTCACAAATTATTGAAATAATTCAAAGAAAGTTCAAAAAGTTTTAAGTACATTTCATTGGCACACCTAAGTTAGAAAATTTTGAACTCTAATAATCTAAAATTATGGTGACTGGGTGGTAGTGAGTGGAGAAATGAAAGCATTCTATTTGGTCCTTAGTATTTGAACATAATTTAAGATATGTCACCTTTTATTCTAGTTCTCATTACATTACCTCGCTTACCTTTTAAACGTTTTATTAATTGCTACTCATTTTAGCATCCTATCGTATTTGACCAATGCCCCCATTACACTAGTAAAAAACTCACTAGTTATGTTGGTCCTTATGAGGTATTTGCAAACCTTCGTTAAGTAAGGAAATTTAAAATATCATCAAAGAAGGAAATTGATCAAACACTTAATGCACCATCACAAACTTTTTTGAGTTATTAAGAATTTTACAAACTCTTGAACTAACCGATAATTGAAAAATTATAAAAAAAAAATCATATAATTTTGAGAAGTTCACAAAATCATGAACTAATTCAAACATGAAACTAACAAATTTTTTATCACTTTTTTAAGAAGTTCAAAAAAAATTCAACTGCACTTCATTGGCTCTCTTCAGATAAAAAAAAATTGAGCTCTAAATTTTTGGAGGTTGGTAGAAATGGGTACTTGATTTACTACAAGGATGAAAGTTTTACCTTGCAACACTCAGTATCTTTTGGTAATGCAAGTTAAGGGATCTTGGGAAGTAGATACTAAAGGGAAAATGCATGAAAGAAGGGATGAATGAAGAAGTTTTATTGTCTAGTGCATGAAAATGACTTACACTTCTAATGGATGTTTAGGCTTCAAGACTTGGAAATAATAATACATTGTTACCCAAGGATGGAACTTTGGAATTCTTAAAAAAATAAATACTTTGATAAAATTTAAATAAATATTTATAGTTATTTCTTAGATCTATAAGAAAGGAATAAAGGCATGGAAAACTCTAAATGTATAAAAACTAACTAAAACAAGATGAACACAAGTATGTTGGACATCCCAAAAAGTTAATACCTATTTTGAAAATATAAGCCACACCAACCCTCCAAAAAAATAACATATGAAAACACTTAAACATAACTTATTTGACAAGATTTTGGTAGCAAAGAATAAGACTTTTGAATCAATTTGTTGGGGTAAAACATAGGAATGAACACATAATGATAACATCAGTATTTGATAAGGAGAGATGGTGGAGGAAGGTAGTGAACTCAATCGCAAGGAGAAGGAAGGTGGTGAGTTGTTAATAGTAAAAATGACGAAATTAGAAAAAAGGATCCTTCCAAGAATATCAGTGCGGAATCCTCTTACCCATACCCCTGTCAATCACAAAGGAATCTACAAACTATAGACCTGTCTGATGAAGTAAAAACTTATCTGAATCTGTTTGAAGATTTAGTATTTATACTTTCATTGGCACCAGAACAAAATAAAAGATAACTCATCAGTGGATAATGGAAAAATGGAAAACTCTGTAAATCGCTAAATTCCTCTCAAAAGGGTTTTTTATCATTATATTTTCTCATTAACAAGAGGGAGACAAGATCCCTTAGAGAGGACTTTGGTTTCTAGGTAATTGTCCACTTTATATGTAGAAGTTGTACCCTAATTTCAATCCTCTAAATATGGAACCCCATGACAAACGACCTTGGATTTGTCTTTACAATCTCCCCATTGAGTATTAGTCGAAGGATCGCGTTCAAAAAGTTGGGAGATCGCTAGGCTAATAATGATTCATATATATACACGAGGGTGCAAATCAATGTGCTTAGAAGGATCCCTATTTAGACTTTGCATCCATGGGGATCATTAGATCCAACAAATTGAAATAGAAGAAAATGATAAATTCTTCCTAAGATGAAAGAAGTGAGATCACATGGAGAGCAAATGTCTGATCCCGCCTAAACCAACAGAAAAATGGAAGCCTAGAGGAATATCCCATACAAAAGCAGTGGTGATTGAGCCCACAAGTGAGAGATGTGAAGATAGTATGGGAAGAGATAAGTTGGTCCCAAGATAATCCATGGAAAATTTGGAGAAAATTGAAAACAAGAAAGGAAAGCAATGTTTCGCAGGTGGTGTCTGAAAACTCAAGGAAAGGAAATGAAATAAACACCGTGAACATTTCTACTCAGGACAACAAAGGAAACACCATGGCAGAACTCCCCAGTTACCATTCTGGGGACAGATGGGCGACAAATGAAGGGTTTTATGGGGAAGATGATTTACACACTGTTGATCTATGATGTATTAGTCGAGCCATGAAAAAGCCTCTCTCAAAAGTGAAAGAGACAAGAGGTAGGAAGTCAAATAAATAAAAGAGAGAGAGGATGAAGCAACAGAAAAAGACCTAATTAGCATAACACATTTTCTTACATTGACCAAGGGAGCTAAGGCCTCCCTTAGGGAACTCTCGACCCTGAAAAGAGGTGTTTCATAAAGAGCCATCTTGAAAATGTATCTGTTGATATAATCCTACTACAAGAGACAAAATTTAATTAGGAGGCTCATAGTAAATTATTGAAATTTTGCAGATGCGATGGATTTTTCCTAGATTTGTAGGATCAGTTGGGTGGGCTTGGAATCTTTGCAACCCTAATGTTATTGATGCAATGTTGGCTGAATTCAACTAGTGGATGCTTAGCAAAATTAGATGTTGTATTTCCAACTAGAATTTCCCATACTCAATGTCTATGGGAAGACATGAATTGAGGATAAAGCCTCTTCGTGGTCTTCCTTGAATGATATAATCGACGGGTTGGGATTGAATAATTGTTTATTGGAGAGTGATTTAAATGCAATGTTGGACCTCAAGGATAAGAGCAGTTGTATCACAAAAGTTAACAGGGCCATGATTGATCTCGAAAATTTTGTGGATGAAAATGGTCTATTCGATGTGATTCCAAAAAATAATTCTCAGTTTACATGGACCAATGGGAGGATCAGATTCACCAATGTATTACAAAGACTAGATTTCTTTTCCTTGGACAATCATGGATGAATACTAAATTTATTTATTATTTTCATTTTTAATTTATGTTGTTTACAGAGGAATACATAGGAAGGGCCATAAATATTACAACATTTTCCTACTGTTGTTAAGCATCATGGTGCTCCTGCGAAAGGTAGGAACTCCCATAGATCATGACTGGCATAGCCCACCTAAGCGGCAGGTAAGAATTTCTTTATGAATCTTTGCTTGGAAACTTGTCCGTATCTAAATAGATTCTCTCTCTTCCACTCATTATTCAAGCCACAAGCCTACATGATTTAGATTTTCAGCTTATTCTTATCTAAATAGATTCTCTTTTTTCCACTCATTATTCATGCCACACGCCTTTATGATTTATATTTTCATTTTCAGCTTGTCATATATAAATAGATTCTTTCTCTTTTCCACTCATTATTCTTGCCACACTCTTACATGATTTATATTTTGGGCTTGTCCATGCCTACATGATTTATATTTTCAGCTTGTCCATATCTAATTAGATTCTCTCTTTTCCACTCATTATTCCATTTATACATTTGATTTCAAAATAAGATAAAGCACATTTATGCCTAAATAAATTGTATTCCCCAATGGACATCAATATCTAATGTTTAGTCAGTTTAAATCTATTGTAGGGTCAGTTAAATTAAAATACTTTTAGAAATTTAGGAACCAACCTTCCTAAGTCCTGGCTGCATACCCGTTCACAAGTACTACAGAAAGCTATTACACTTACCACACGATATATTTTTATTTATCTCCAAAATAGCTATAGAATGTGTAGGTGAAAATTTTACCGAAAATTACATAAAGTATACAGATATTACTGTGAGTCTTTCAAGTGGGAAAATTTTTAGGTGACAGTTCAAATATTAAATTATCAGTTTTAAAATTGAGTCGTTATTTGTAGATTATAAATATTTAATTTTTTAATTTAATTTTCCTTAGTAATTTATTTTCATAATTTAATAAAATATAATAAAATTGATATTACATAAAATATTAGAGTAAGATATTTTAAGAAATGAATAATAATTTTTAAATAAATATAAAATTCATTTTCAAAGAGTTCCTGAATGTCAATGTGAAAACTATTTATTTAGATGTCAATATTATCATTAAATATTTATATGACAAACATAAATAGATTTAAAAAAAAGTATACATTATTAATCTAAAATAGTAAAAAGTAATGCCATCACTCATATTAATGTTGAAGTAATAATAATTTTAAATCATCCAAGAGTCGAAATGATGATACTAAATTGAAAAGAATGTAAGTATTATTCATAGAAAATTGATTTGTTAAAATTGCTTATAATTTTTTTTAAATAAATGAATATTTCTAAATATAAATAATAATTATATATAAATACAAAATAAATAAATATCTTCATCTAAACAATTAATTGTATAAAGCTTTGTAAAAGTTTGAATCCTTCAAAACCTGTTTTTACAATAATCAAAAAAAAATTAATTACATTATTAACTATACTTGAAAAAAAAAATTACTTGATTTTATTAACACATACACATAGAAATCAATAAAGATTAATAATGGTTGAGACAAATTGATTGCAAAAGATCAAAATTATTATAATATCTTATTAACTTATTTCCTACAAATCCAAAAACGGCAGGGTCCCACAAAACAAGCACAAATCGAAACATTGTGACTCAACACTACACTATCTTTCATAAATTTCCCGTAATCATTGTCTTCTAAGCCTCTTTATTCTGTTGATGTTGTTTACCCTCCTCCTTCTCAGAATGTTGGAAAATCTCCTCTTTGGTCTTGTTTTCCTCTTCTGTTTCTCGCTCTTTCTCATCACTAGCCTGCAAATATAAAGATTCCATTATTACATTCATTTAAGTAACATTAACCATGTGAAATTAATTTCTTGTTGCTGAACATTTAAAAATATTCGAATTGAAAAAGTTGGATAAAGAGATTGACAGAAGCTACAGAGATAGAAGAAGGGCTGCTTGTATTATAGGTTATCTCTTCACTATCAGTGGGCTATTTGGGCTCCACCACAACTGCAGGGAGAACATTTGTTTCCTCTTCATTCTTCTCCTCAGGCAAACTAAAGAGACCACTATCATTCTTTGCCTCATTTTTCTCCACTATAACTACACAAAGAGGAATATTTTCCATCAAATCCCCTCCCTGTGTCTTTCCTTCAGTTTCACTTGAACTCACAGGAAATGCATGCTGCTGCTGCTCGTCTGTTTCCTCCACACTCTTCTTCCCAAATAGACCGCTGCTCTTCTGCTCTGCTTCAGTTGCTTCCACTGTTATTTCACATGGAGGAAGATTTTTCATCAAACCATCGTGCTGCTCTCTTGCATTTGTTTCTGCCATTACTTCACGCAAGCTAAGGACTCAACAATACAGAGAGAAAAGTGGAAGCTGAAAGAATGTGATAAAATTGTTGTTAGTGAAGGTAGATTTATAGGCATAGAGGACGTGCTTAAGGCAAGTTTTAAGGCGGCAGGTATATTGTCAGTTGCACAAATCTCCTGGCGGCTGTACATGCATATAATAGAAACCTCGCACTATATTTGGCCTTTGCATGATAACGTTCGTTTTAAAGCCATCCGCGGAGTAACGCTCAGAGTATCCAAAATTGGGATAAATCAATGAAACGCCACTCATAATTTACGAGGAATCTAAAAGTCTGGTGCATAGCCATAATGTACCAACGAATAGGAAAAGAAAATGGTTAAGGAGAAGATGGATAGAGCTTGGGGTGGGTATGTTCACAGGGAAATTAACTCGGTAGGGTAATATTTGGAAATTGTATTTATGGATGTTATTATATGGTTCAGTGGGAAATACATGCAGTTAATTATATTGGTAAAACGTTAAAAGAATACAACATTGGCGTGTCCTATAAAACAACACTTTAGTAATCTTTAAATTAGCATTAAGAATAAACTCCCTTCAGAGCAGACACCATTAAGATGCTGAGGAGATTAGTCAGAGTAAATGTAGGTAGCTTAGATAATCTAAAACTAAAATAATGGTAAGTATGAGGGACTAAATAAAGAAATCGAAGCAATATATTTGGTGCTGTTCCTGAGTATTTGAAAATAATTTTAAAATATGTTTTTGATAGATAAAAGTAGCAAGAGGGTGCTGGCCCGTAGAACAGGGGACTAGAAGCACATTAACAACATGTTAATGGCACTAGCCAAAGTATGTAGCAGGATTTACTGTTAGCACATGAACTTAAACTTTTACCTCTATCAAAACAAAAGTAACTGTTCTGCATAAAAAGATAACACCAAAGTATCTAAGCACCATATCAACCTCAAAAATATTGTTACGGAGCCACACAGGGCTTGTCCATAAACTACTATTAAACTTAACGAAACCCCTCAAAACAGAGCAGGGGAACTGAGGAACCAATCTAACAAAAAAGTACCACAGCATGGACCAAAGAGCTAATTCTTCCCTCCCAGCTGCTTAGACAGCAGGGATCTCGCCCATTCTTCTTGGAGGAACAGAAAAAGGTCTCTGTTATCAGCATTTGCTTCCAGCTTGCCGTTAGACAGCTTCTCCTGCACATTGCAAAGGGTTAATGCTGAGGCGTGCATCACCTTCAAGGCGAATTTGTTGGTCCTCCTGTAGAGGTCCATCAGGTCTTGCATTCCTTTTTTTATCTCCGCAATTTCCATTTCAATCTTCACAAACCTGCTCTTAAGGGTGCCAGCAAGGTTACTTTTCTCCTCCATAACAGGCGAAAGGGGTTTATCCTGGGGGTCGCCTTTGGGACTTTGGGGTGGGGTAAGGCTCATAGCTCTGTTAGGGTTGTTCATGGGGGTATTCTCAGTCGGGCTCCTAAAGCCTTCTGAAGAACTCTTTTTAGACTCAGTGGAATGTGAGGCATTTTCAGACGGGGAGAGCTCTCTAGAGGCCGTCTCCAATATTTTGAGTTTACATTGCTCTTTGACAATTCTGTCAGACCGCCTTCGGCCTGTCCCGCTTAGGTCCACTTCAAGATTAACCAGGGTTTCTGTTATTTTCTATTTTTTAGGCTTACACTCAGTCTCGGGGGTGTTATCAGCCTCTTTTCCATCCAAACAGCCCACAAAGTCAGAAACATAAGAATCAACCAAATCCTCCTGAGTATGGGTGGGAAGCTTAATACTTTTTTTGCGGGATTTTTTCTCACCAGTCTCAGGTCCTTGAGTGATCCGGATAGACTTAGAGGAGGAGTTGGACGTCTTGTCCGTTTTACCAGCAGCCGTATCTTGGGACAACATCTGAATTATCAAAGGGGGTTGGGGGGATGGGCATATGGCTTTATGAAACTGGTAGGGGCAGAGCAGCAGGCCTTGGTGGAGGATAACTCTGTCCGGGTTTCTTTTAATATCGCTAATATTGTTTCAATAGAGTGTAACAGATAAAAAGGAATGGAGATTAAGTCTTTGTTCCTAATGTGATTCAGGAATGAAAGGTGATAATTGTAGAAGACTGTGAACTTACCTTCGAGAGTGAAGTATTTCATAATGATGAGGCAGATTTTAGGCCAGAAGTTAGGCAATTCCTCTCTGTTGAAACCCCACTGTTTCCTAACTGCCAGCTCCCCTTCCTTGAAAAATTGTTTAAGACCTGTAGGGTCCGCAGTCCGGCTTGTTTTCTTGTACTTTCTTCCAACCATCGGAAGCCCAGTAGCCTCAGAAATGACCTCCTCGTTGATCTAGAAACGAATGCCTCCCACTGAGACTTTTTTGTTATTCCATGAGGTGACAAACTATTTGGATATTCTTTCATCGTGGCCTCCCTTCATCCATTCCATGAAACCCCAGATACCAGACTCCTTACAATAGTGGGTAACCAGAGGGTCCGAGGAAAAGACATTATCTATGTAATCTGGTTCGATACGGAGCACATTCCCCCCATATCCTTTGTCTAAACAACACTCGTCAGAATATTTTTGAGGAGGCTACTGTCGTTGCATGCCATAAAAAACTTCTCTTTTCTGCAAATCCTTTTCAAGAATGGTTTATACCCATCCTGCCTAATTTGGGGATTTTTGAGATCCGTCACCGTACTGACAAATCTTGCGTATCTCAGAGTAACATAAATAGTAATAATACCATCACTGTCATAAATCGCCAAAAACACCTTTTTCCCCTGACATCGATCACTCCGCACGAACAAAAAGCACTTATTGAACTTTATGGAACCTTGAGTTTTATTTTTCATAATCATACCGTTAACTCGAAAACGCCAGCACGTGTTCAAGGGAGGAAACGTAATAAAGATTCCAGCCTGGCACATTAGACACTTGTCTTCATTTCTCCCTTAATGAGACGCTGAGTCATTAGGGGTAAATTGCTGACTAACGACCAGCTATTAAGCTTGGTTTGTCTTAGTCCCATTGCCGCCAGAGAGTTCGCCACCTCGTTACCTTCTCTGTATGTATGATTTATAGTTATCTATTGGAAGCTCTCCAGCAGCTCACGGATCTCCAAAATAATGGGCCTAGTCCGCCACCCAGCACTCATGCCATTCTTAACTGCTCCAATTATAACTTTGGAGTCACCTTCAATTTCCAGCTGATTAACATTCATCTGTTTTGCAAATTTAATCCCCAAAGCAAAGCAGACCCTTCCGTCTATGTGACAGTACAGTTAATGGCCGGTCCAGCATAAGCCAGGAGGCAAGTGCCAAGGTGGTCTCTCATCACTCCTCCTCCACCTTGCCCAAGATTGTTAATAGCACCATCGAAGTTCAATTTTATCCAGTCCTGAGGAGGGGCAGTCCAGGTGGTGGCATTCCTGATGCTCTTTTTAGTGTTATCAAACTTGGAGAACCCACTCAAGAGATTCCAGTGATCCGCTATCAGAGTTTCCCAGACTGTAGGAGGGCTAGAAGGGAGCTTCCATTTCGCCATTCTGACATTTTCTCTGAGGAGCTTAGTTCTGATATGGAGGCAAGCATCAGCCGGGATGCCTGTCTCCCTGAAGATCCGATTATTCCTTTCCCTCCATATAGCCCAGCATATATGCGGGGGAAGCATACGCCAGAGAATATGGAGAAGCGGGTGGTTAGAAGGGGATCTCCAATTACCAAATTTTTGTATCTCGTAACCAAGGACCCACGAGATACCCAGCCTGTCATATATTCCTTTCCAAATGCTAGTAGCATAGTCACAGTGAGTGAAGAGGTGATTAATAGTCTCTTCCTCCTTCTCACAAAGGATGCATCTGTTAGCCAATGAGAATCCTCTTTTAGTGAGGTTATCCTGGGTTAGGATCTTTCTGTGCATAAGGTTCCACCAGAAGAAGTTTATTTTAGGCGTATCAGGATCTTGGTGAGGATCTTGGTGAGGATCTTGTAGAAAGTATTACAGAGGCTAATGGGTCTGAAATCCTTCATAGCAGTAGGGTTGTCAATCTTAGGGACAAGCACAATGTAGGTTTTGTTGTGTTGTCTAAGCAGCCATCTCGTCCTGAAGAAGTCTCTTGCAGCTCTAGTAACATCACTTCAAACAATCTCCCAGAACTCTTGAAAGAAAGTAGGGGGGAATCCGTCTGGTCCGGGGGCTTTGTAACCTCCCATATCAAAAATTGCCTTCTTAACTTCCTCATCAGCAACAATCTTCGTGAGCATGTCGTTATCCCCTTGGGTGATAGCACAATGGATTTGTTCCAGAAGCAGGTTTTGGATGTGATCTGGGCAGTCGGGACCCCTTTCAGAATATAGGTCCATAAAGTACTGAACCGCAACCTGGTTAATTTTTTCCTTTTCTTTAA
>MU226892.1:95299-110825 GCA_018584345.1 Thuja plicata
TTGAAGATATCTCTCTCTCTCTCTCTCTCTCTCTCTCTCTCTCTCTCTCTCTCTCTCTCTCTCTCATTATTTTGGTAAAATCTTTTCCTTTGCATACTCTCTTGGATTCTTTCCTTCTTATTTTCATTATTTTCTTTAAGAAATCTAACACTAACCCTATATTCTCAAGGTCCTTGATTAAATTTCCATCATTTTTCTTAATACTTATTATTTTATTGAAATTAAGTTTAGCCTTAGAACTATTGTGGAAAAATTAGTATTTTTATCTCCTACTATCGATACTTCTCTGGATCTTTGTTTCCAATAAGACTCTTCTTTTGCCAATATCTCTTCATAGTTGTTTAACAATTTTTGTTTATTGAGTAAATGTATCTATATTCATCACATCTCTAATGATTTCCTCATTAAGTTCTACTAAATATTTCTCTACTATTTTCTTGGGTTCAAACATATTTCCAAAATCTAATTTATTCTATTCAATTAATCTTTTTTTAATATTAGTTTTGCATTTAGTATAAATATTTTTGAGCCTTTGAAGCTTTTTTCATTCCACCATTCTTCTATCTTTAGAAAACATTTTTCATCTTTAAGACACATCTTTTTGAATTTAAATGGGTTTTTTTTAGGTGTTAGGTCTTCTTCTAAGTTTAAACTAATTGGAAAATGATCAGATCCTGAATGTGCTATGATATTTGACTTAAAGCTAAGATTATATCTGGATAAATCACCAATATAAAAACAAAACTATCTAGATTTTTAGTAATAAGTTCAGTATCTATTCTTCTATTTGACCATATATATGTTCCATTATCCATGGGGATATCCATGTCATTAATTAATTGTATCCATTCTTTAAATTCTATCATTGTCTGAGTGATTCTCTTTGATCCACCAAATTTCTCTCTAATATCTAAGATACCATTGAAATCTTGACCCAAGAAAAATATTTTATCTGGAAAGATTTTAAGGAAGGTCTCAATTTATTTCTAAACTATCCTTTTTTCATGAAGGGATTTAGGGCCATATATGTTAATTATGATAAATTCTAGATTGCTTCTAAATTTTTTAACCTTAGCCGCCACCCAATGTGAATTAGAGGCTATGAGGTCTAAAGAGATAAACCTAGGATTCCATATAATGGCTAATCCTCCCAAAGCAACATCCGAGTCTTCACCTATTACTTCCCATATTCCTAGTTTCTTATTCAAATTATTATAACCATCTTGTCCTAATTTAGATTCTTATATTAAGAATAGAGGTGCCTCTAAAGAGGATAAACTCCTTTTGAAGAGGTGTTGTTTGTAAGGGGCATTTAATCCCCTAACATTACATGATATTATTTTCATGGCATCTTGGGAAGGATCTTCCCCTTCCCTAAATTTAGAATTGAAGTTATTTTAACTTAACCTAAGGCCAGCCCTTTTTTGTCTTAACTCTATGTGAGATTTTCTACCTCTTTTGAGAGATTGTTTTGGGTAATTTGGATATATTTTACCATAAAAATAAATAGATAAACCTAAATTCCTATCCATGTTAGATTCCTGCTGGAAAATCATTAGTGGTTCCACTTTAGCTTCCTCATGACTCATTGATTCTATTACTTTTAGGATTAATAAGTCCTCTGAGTCCTGATTTAATCCAAGAAATTTATTAATTTCTTCTATCTCCTCATTACTAATATTTTCATTTATATTATTGCCCTCAAATTTATTTATATCATCATTTCTGCTGGCCTAGATTTCATAGTTACAAGTCCCTTCTACATCCTCTGTGTTGCATTGCATAGTATTCAAAGGTTTAGGGTTTTGTATAACCTCCTTGTAGCTTTTATGTTGATCTTCATAATTATTGCTTGTGTTTGAGGGAATGATGAGAGCTTCCGATAGTTCTTTGTTTGGAGATTCTACTTCATCCATATCATTTTGGTATAGTGAAATTTTTGAAAGTGTTATGTTGTTGTCTAATTCCATTATTTTTTAATCAATATGTTTTTTCTGTATATCAACTTCTTCTACAACACGTATCTCATCTTCAAATGAATCCAAAAAATCATCATATACCCCAACACCAAATCAAAATAGAACTCCACTTCTTGACAATTTGTATGTTCCTATTTTCTAGGGAGGACCACTTTAGGTACCTTTTTTGGTGGAAATTTTTTTTTTCGAGAATTTATATCTTTAGATCTCATATACATATATTGTTTAGTTTTATATTCCTCTATATTCTTTAAAGGTGATTTTGGATATTCATTGTTGTTTATTATATGCTCGTTTTTATTACCTATTGTTTCTGAGGTTAATTTATTTCACCCAATCATATTTTTGAAGCCTAGGGTTTACAAAGGTTATTCATAGTCCTCTCACCTTGTTGAGAAAATTAATCAATGAGAAAGAAGCCACCATTATCCAAATTAAAGGATACAACAGGAAGGGTTTCCTTAAAGATCAAAAAGCTAGGATATTCATGGATTTCTCCATCTTCATAAAGGGGGGAGAAAAATTTGGGACAGGGGACAATCTATGATTTTGACTAAAGAAATATTGAAGGTCCGTCGTATATTAAATTATGCTATAATCTAATTTTTTATGAGAAACGAGCAAAATTTTGTTATCTATATTGCCATTAAAGTACACCAGTTGAAAGTAATAAGTGATTTTGTTAGTAATGAATTTGATAGGTTTTAAAGCTTCTGAGTTACCTATAGAGTGTATAGAAATTTTAATCTCAGAAGATTTAAGAAAATCCATTTCTAAACCTATCGTTCCTCTAAGACTGTCCCCACACTGAGTAATAATATTGTTGTGAATAAGTTCCACAGGCATATTTGAAATCTTAATCCATTTAGGGGTCTATATGTTGTCAAACATATTAGAATTAAATTTGGTTTCTCATTTCAAAAACTTAATCATGTTCCCTAAATAAACAATTTGGGTTTTTGATAACTATTTATTTTTAACAAATAAATTTCTACATTACAAAAAAAACAATTGTTAGAAAGAAATGTTATATTTACCTACTCCTTGAGGGTGTCCTGAAACCATTCCTTAATGTCATATAAGGCCATACAAAGCTGAACCATTTTCCATATAACCCAAAGGAGTTTTACTGATTCCATAAGCCATCAGTAAAAAATTGATTTCCTTTAATGTATATTTCTATCATCTCACTGTTAGGGCTAGGGTTGCAATAATCCTTGGGTCTACGGTGTAGGGGAGAGTAAACCTCTTTGGTTTTGGTGTTTCCTTGCTAGAGGAAATTTTCTCATTCATATATATGGTTTGAATGCTTCTACCGAGTGAGAGCCCTACGAGATATGCTAGGGGAAGAAGACATCAATGTCAAAAAATAATTGAAAGTAGAGACATCCTAGGGCTTCAAAAAAAAATTATGATGAGAGCAGTGAGAGCCAGAGACCATTTCCCATCCACCCTCCATCTTGACATGATTTACCTTTTAAAATCATGTATAGGGCACCTCAGGAACTCTGGGTATTTTTGCATATTTTGTTCTTGCAAAAAATGTTAATTTTTATCTAACGAAACCACACTGAAGCTTTTGTTCCTTCCATCACCATGGCTCTATCTTAATCTATTAGACCATCTTGCATGAAAACAACCGTATTGAATAGAATTAGAAACTTTCTCTTTAAAAGTGAGATCCTCTCCTATATTTTTAGGGTTAAAAAACTTCTCATTATTGCTCGTCAGTCTGCTCTGCATTTTTTTATTCAAATGCCACGTCTGCTCTGCATTTTTTAATCCAAATGCCACGTCTGCTCTGTCATTTTTTCCAAACAAATTTTGGATTTATCCTTAATCAACTAACTCTTAGTATAAACAATCCTAGTTCCCATTACATTACCTCTCTTAAATTTATAATATTTATTAATTGATACTCATTTTAACATCCTATTATATATGACCAATATCTTCTTTACACTAGCAATATGCTCACTAGTTATGTTGGTACTTTTGAGGCATTTACAAACTTCGGTGAGTTAGGAAATTAAATAAATCCTCAAAGAAGGAAATTTATCAAATACTCAATGCAACATCAGAAATGTTTTTGGTTCCTAGCAAGTTTACAAATTCATGAATTAATGAATAATTGGAACTCTGTTAAAAAGTCGTATACTTTTGAAACGTTCACAAAGTCATGAACTAATTGAAACATAGAACTAGAGAATTTTCTATCACTTTTTTGAGATGTTCAAACAAAATTCAAGTACACTTAATTGGCTCTCTTAAGGTAAAAAAAATGAACTCTAAACTTTTGGAGGTGGGTAGAAATGGGTAGTTGGTTTATGAGAAGGTTGAAATTTTTACATTGCAATACTTAGTATCTTTTGGAAATAGAAGGTAAGGTATCTTGGGAAGTAGAGATAAAAGGGAAAGGGTATGAAAGGAGGGATGAATGAAAAAAATTTAAAGTCTAGTGCATTAAAGGGACTTATACTTTTAATGGATAATTAGGCTTCAAGATTTTAGAATAACACAACATTGGTATCTAATGATTAGAAACTCTGGAACTCTAAAAATTAACACTTTGGATAAAATTTTTAAGAAGACTTATAGTTATTTATAGCATCCATAGGGAAGGTATTAAGTCATGGAAAACTCTAAGTTTCTGAAAAGATAACTAAAATAAGGTGAACACAAGTATGTTTTACACTCCAAAATATTGATACCTATTTTTGAGAGTATGAGTCAGACAAACACTCCAGAACCATAACATATAAAAACACTTAAACACAACTTTACTCTCAAGATTCTAATAGCAAAGGCTAAGATTTTTATTTAATTTTTTTAATCAAAAATAGGAAAGAACACAAATAGTAACATTAATTTTTTATAATGAATCCAACAAATTATTCATCAATGAAAACAAGGGTAGTTATACAAGATAATATGATGATATTTACTTGGATAATGGTAGAGAAAATAACATAATATTTATTTGCAATCTAATTATTATCCATATCTAATTACACCTAATGGTTCTCCTATGAGTGTATTTAACAAGGATGAATATTTACAATCTAATCATTATCCATAACTAAGATATGTTTGTTATCAATAAAAAATTGCAACCTTCAGATTTCCCAATAGTTCATAGGGTCTTACAATAATATATCAATATATATAGCTTTAATTCACCACATTTTGTAATACCTCTAGTTAATATGTTACTAGTGTTGTGGAATCTTATTGAGTTACATATTTATCTAAGAATCTTTTAAATCATCTATGATATAGTTTGTAACTCATGGCACCATTTGGTTTTACTATAATTCAAGTTGCAATATGTTTGATAGAGCAAGGTTCTATAAAAAATATGGTGCCTCCCGAGCTCCATTATTGTATCAAGATAATCAGTAATGTCAAAAGTAAAATTTTAATGGTTTATTATTAATTCATTTATTTTTTCCTCTTGAATGATGGTATTTAATATTATGAATTAAATTGACTTATTTTCATATTTTTTTACTATGATGAAAAACATGTTTTCAAGGGACTCTAAACCCTTTACAAAATATCTTAACAAGATTTAAAAATGAGCATTACTATAACAAAATGCAGTACTAACCATGACCACAAAGTTGACCACAGAATAAGGAAGGAAACTGGTAGAAAGAAAACAACAAATTATAAATAGACAAAACAACAAAAACATATGAAAGGGTAGAGGAAACTAAGCTAGATTTTTCATATTATCATAAAACTCCACCTTGATTTGGTTCATATTATGTGCAACCTTCTTCAGATTTTGTATATCTTGGGGTATTTTTTATGTCTTTCTCTTCTGGTTTTCTCTAGTTCTCTTGGTGTGCCCTCTTGACTCCTCTTAGAATTTTTATTTATCAATATCCACCTTCTCAATCAGCTTATCCTGACACACATTCTCTAGATTTCCCACCATGATGTTCATTCTTTTAGCAGTAATCTTGATAACCTTGTGGCTGAAACTCATAATGGTTTGGAGGGAATCCTTGTTATTCTTTGATTTCTCCTCAAAATTAGACTTTACTTTCATAGTATTTTTTCAACTTCTCAATAGCCTTCATATTTTTTGTAAGGCAATCTACCAAATAATTTTTCTCTTCTTTTGTCCACAATTCCTTTCCTTTAGAGTCCTGCATGTTACTCTTATCACTACTATCAATCTCAATCAACCCCAATTTTCTACTCATTGCCCTTTTTTTTATTCTTATATCTTTGATTTTTTGAAAGGCCCATTTGATGAGTTTGAAGAAGTCTACAACCCCATTTCTAGAAACAACCAAAACATCATCAAAGTTTTCTTGATCAGAATTAAAGTAATGAGAATCAAGCTTCAAATGAAGGGGTAACCTAGGTCTATATTCCCTATCAGTAGAAAAGTAAGAAGAATTAGATTCTCTCAAACTAGGGGAAGTCAAGGAAATCTCTTTCTCAGACCCATAAGGGGGTTCATCCTTCACCATATCTTTCCCTTTATCCTGGGAAGCCACAATGTTCTTCCCTTTTATATATCTTTTAGTAGAGCTAGGGGAAGGAGAAAACAACTTATCATTTCCCTTAAAATTACCTTTACTAATAGGTAAGGGTTTAGTACTATCTCTAGTGTTAGTTTTTGACTTATTGGGTGAAACAAACTCCTCTTCCTCCATTTTTGTGTTCCATTCTTCCTCTTCAGAGTAGCTAGTACCATGTTATTCTTCCTTAAAAATAGTAATTAGAGACAAGTTGGATTGGGCATGCATTGCCTTAAAATGATCATAAATAAAAAAAAGGATTCCCTCATGAAGCATTGGGTTCTTAGCGGTATTCTTTATCTGTTACTTAATGCTAGAGTTCAAGGAAAATAGAAAATAGGACAAAAAAGAAACCCTCACCTGGTCCCTTAAATGGTTGATGAGGGGGAAGTGGTGACCAAAGGCACTTGTATACCACCTATCCAAGGTGATATATGTAGGATTTGAGAAACATGCAAATCCACAGAACCCGAATACATCTGCATGCAGATAACCTGATACAAATTAGAAGCGCAAGAATGAAAAAGAAGAACTCAGAGATGCTCAAAAGAAGAGTCACAATATTATTCTCTTAGGTATGAAAGAACATTACAAAGTTCAGCCTATAAAGGTGAACAAACCCTAAAACAGAAAGACTAGGTTGCGCAATATAATTAATATAAAGTATTAATTATATGCACCTAAGAGATAGCTTAAGTGAAAAAAGAGTAAGAAGTTAACTAATTACTCTAACAGCCCCCCTTAAGTGAAGCTCAGGAGGTAAGCTAACCTAGCACAACTATGAAAGCAGGGAAAGAGGTCCCGACAACAAGGCCTGATCAGGTACCCAACAACAATGAAATCTTTGTAAACCGGAGACAAAGGAGAAAACCCAGTGGGAAAAACTCCTCTCCAAAAAGAGATAAAAAACCAAGCAAAGACAAAAAGAATGACTTCAAGAGACTCTCTCAAAGCCAGTAGTACAATGCGTGTTGCCAACCCCCTGTGAGAGAGGGTAGAGGCTCCAAAGCCCCCTGGAATGAAAGAACCCCTGGATCAATGAACAAACCACCATGACTCCAATGAAAAGGAGTGAAAGGAAGTGGGCATTGAAGAGGTGACCTCAAAAGATGAGGTGTCACTGGAAGGCCGAGCTGATGCTCAAAGGAGTTGACACAAGGATCCTAAAAGGGAATCCCCAATGTAAGAGGTATGACAGGTGTGCTGACACTGTCAGCAAAGAGGAGATGAATGTCCTCTGTAGAGTTCTCAACAACTGCACCTAGTGGATCGATGAATGGAGCTAAAGGGTCAAGCAGTGCTGAAGATGAATACTGCTGAAGAGAAAATTAATCCTCAGGATGAGGTGTAGTAGTCACAACACTAGTCTCAGGAACAACATAAAGGTTCAAGCGACTTGACTGCACCACATGATGCTCTCTCAAAAGAGGAGAGCTGAGCTCTGACAATGGAGATGGTGGACCAAAGTGAGAGAAGGTGTAGAGATGGGTGGAATGATCAACTATCCCTGTAGAAATAATGCCTCCTATCACACTATCCCTGATGAAGGCTGAATCAGCCATGAACTCAACTGTCTTCCCTAACCCACTACGTGTAATCTGATAGATCAAGAGAAGGTTTGCAGAGAGAGATGGAACATACAATACATCATTGAATGTGCCATCCTGAATGTTGATCGAACCTGTCTCATAGAATATCTATACAGTGTTATTCCCCATGAGAATATGAGGAATAGGAGAAGCCTCAAAAGAAGAGAACAAGTCCTGAGAAGATGCCATATGGTGAGAAGCACCTGAATCCAGTATCCAAGGGACCTGTGAAGGGGATGCAACAGATACCCGTAATGCATGACCCTGTCCAAAATCCTGTCCAGATGAAGAAGAGGCAGAAGACTAAAAAGTGGACCCCTGTGAGGTGGAAGAGGATGGAGAGGAAATAGTGCTCTTCTAAAGGAGAGCTTGCAAATCTACAATTTGTTTCTCATAGCCATTGAATCTCTTCTGAAAACACTAGGACTCATCATGGGGCCCCTTCTGACAATACAAACAAGTGGGGTTCTGAGACTTCTGTTTCTCCTTCTTAGAAGAAGATGGTGGGCCAGTAGAGTGCTGAGAAGAGGAATCAGATATCTACTTTAGCTTTGGCTTCTGTGTATCCTGAGATGACTTGGCAAGCAATGCCTGTGACTATGAACCTATAAGAAAATCCATCTGACTGAGCTTGGACTGCTCACGAGTTAACCTATCATAGAAGGTCTCAAAAGAGGGCATAACATGTCGGGTACCCAGTGCATCCATAGTGGAGTAGAAGGTAGAAGTGAAAATTTGATAAGGACCACAAAGCTTGGAGAGTATCAGGAAGATACACTCATCATCTGACTTCGTCTTTCCAGCAACCTGTAAAATAGATCAAAGAGACTTGAACTTCATCAAGAAGTCCTTAATGCTGATGAATGAGGCAGGTGCCAAGGAGGTGAACTCTGCATCTATCTGGAGAATCCTGAACTGATCCATGGTGCCAAACAAGGTGGATAACTTGTCCCACATATCCCTAGGTATAGTCAGACCATCCAGGTGGAACAACAACCCATCTAAAATATTCATGGCAATGAGGCCCATTGCCTCATCCATCCTATTTCTGTGCATAAGTGCCTCATAAGGCCTTTGAATAACTAGTTGTGCCACATCCATGCAGGACCATAAACCTCATGACATGAGGAGTCTAGTCATGTGTGGCTTCCATGTGTGGTAGTTATGAGGTGTCAGTCGGGCCACAGAGGGGTCTGACATTGAAAGAAGAATAAGATGGAAGTAGAAGGGTCTTTCTAAAGGAAATTGCAGAAAGTAAAATGCACCCCCCCACAATGTATAATCCTATCCCCCATACACCACAAATTACTTTGAAAGCATAAGAAACGAGAAAAAAACCTGAGTTCCAGAAGAAGAACAGGAGCGCAAAGGAAGGTATGACTTTGACTACAAAAATTAGCAACCAAATGGCAAAATCAGGAAATGAGACCTGCACCAATGCAACGGGCTTGGAAACACCTTTCTGACGATATTTTTTTTTCCAAAAAGGACACCGTATGCCCAAGTTATGAGCAAAAAACTGATAGGTACCCTGAAGTGTGAGCTTGCTGGAAAAAAATAGTCACTCAGCTAAATTTGACGCCCGTATGGATGTCACCGAGCTATCTGGGTGGCGCTGCTGGCGGTGGTGGTGGCTGGGCGGCTGCTGGCGGTGGTGGTGGCTGGGCGGCTGCTAGGTGGCCTGTGGGTGGTGCTGCGGCCAGGCGGCGTAGCCCGCAAAGGTTGCGGCTGGGCAAGGAGGCAGCGGTGAGTGGGCCAGGTGTAGGCAGCGGCCCGTGGGTGGCGGCGGGCCTAGGTGGTAGCCGAGCGGCTGTAGGGCAGTGCGCTGGCCAGCAGCGGTGCGTGGGTGGCGCACTGGCGGTGTGCTAGTGGCGCATGCTGGTAGCACCCAAGAAGGCAAAAAAAAACATGTTTTTTGAAATTTTCAAGATTTTTTTCTCGATTTTCGAGCCCGTACAGCCCTAATAGGCCAGAAATTTTTGCCTGTAGTCACAGAGGCCAAAATAGTCAAACTTTATATTTTTTTGACTCTCCTGGGCCTTTTGAACATAATGGCAGAGTCTGTTTTTGCTCAGATGACTCCAGAAAATGGTGCCTCCTTCAAAGTGACAGAAAAAACCCCAGAAAAGTTGTGGCTGTCATCTTCGAACCATGGCTTCAAAAACCTTTGATCTGGCAGCAATAGGGTGGCTCTGATACCATGTAGTATTTGAGAAACATGCAAATCCATAGAACCCGAATACACCTGCATGCAAATAACCTGATACAAAGTAGAAGCGCAAGAATGAAAAAGCAGAACTCAGAGATGCTCAAAAGAAGAGTCACAATATTATTCTCTAAGTTATGAAAGAACATTACAAAGTTCAGCCTATAAAGGTGAACAAACCCTAAAATAGAAAGACTAGGTTGTGCAATATAATTAATATAAATTATTAATTATATGCACCTAAGAGACAGCTTAACTGAAAAAAGAGTAAGAAGTTAACTAATTACTCTAACAATATATTCCATAATTGCCTTCAAAACCTCCCTCCACACCAATTTTATCTTCGTTGTATAATAGATACTCTTTAAAACCCTAACCAAATCCTCCCTTTCCTTCTCAGATTTGCAGAATTTCTTAACAACAATGTCAGATTATTTCCTTTATTTTAAAACTTGAGCCCCTTTATAGACAATCTCATAACCTCAATGATGAGATTATCATGAATGCGCACATTCCTACCAAAAGGAGACACTTTCCCTTCCTTCCATTCTTTGGAAAAAATCTCAGTAACTTTTGGATCCTATCCATGGAGCTTCTCTATGTAGGGGGTAAGCCCACTCCTCACCAACAACTTGTAGATAGTGGCATTTCTCCTCAAGCCTTCATAATCAATTGGATCTTCTCACCACCTTTTACCCTCCATCTTGAAACTTATAGTGTTTAAGGGTAGAGAAAAAATGAACTAAATAGAAAAATAGATGAACCACAAAAACACCTAGAAAGTGTGTCTATAATAATGCCTTAATGATGTATACAATCTACGAGCATAGAACACTTCCTTGGATATGATGACATGGTACAAGAAATATGTCATCATAATCATTGAATATGGATTTTAAAATCTCTTTTGTGAACTCTATCATACTATGTAGGGCAATGACATCATCATCAAAATTTGCATCATTGTGCCATGTCATTATTTCATTTTTCATAACCCCTTTATTAGAGAAGAGATTTGTCACCATATTATTTTCCTAGTATGCATGGGAAATAAAACATTTATCAAAGGACCTAATCATTTCCTTTTATAATTTGATCCATCTCTCTATGGTCCAAGAAAGCTTTTTTCCCTTTTAGACATCGAGTTATGTCGTTTGAAATGCCTCCAAGCCAAACAATTTAATAATTGAGTTGGAAAGCCAAATTTAACACCTAAAAGGGTCCTATGGCTCAACAAGGAGATTGGTCTAGCAACCCAAGGGGAGTGCCAACACTGAAAAGGTGCTTCCTTTTTATGTTAATTATTTTTATGTTTGTATCCATTTGAATATCCTTATCTAAAAATTAATGAAATAAAAAATAATAGATATTTGAAAATCTTATGCTTATATTGTTTTTTTTTTAAATCAATTTTTAGTTCTCTCATTCATTTATTTTAGAAAATGTTGAATTTTAGAACAAGTTAAACTAAGTAGTTGTAGAACTTATTAGTAATTATATTCATCTTTATGTGTTTAAATGGAATTAAATGTTCTTACAAATTATTAAAGAATATAGATTTTGTTTCTAGATTTTTATCATGTCAGCATGTTATTGGGATGTGAATTCCACATTTTTCCTTTATTATCTACACTATATAATGTATGATGTACCTACAAATATTTGTATTTATTCGTAGATTAAGGGCATTATCTACATTGTATGTGGTAGGAAAGTGTTTTCATAGGTGTAATATACTTCAAGAGGATAACATGTTCTAGCATTAGGATAGAAAGATAAATTAAGTTGATAGGTGCCATGTTGAATAATTTTTTTCATCTTAATAAACACATTATTTAAATTGTATATAAACTTCCCAAAATATCTAATAATGAGTTGTTAATTTTTAGTCTTATAAATTTATAATTAAATAATGATAGTTTGTATTTCTAAATAAATTTAAAATTTGTAATTTGAATACATAAACCATAAATAATTAAAAAAAATTATGAAAATATATATACCTTCAAATAATAAAATGAAAGGATTCTAATATAAATCATAACTAAAAGTAGTTGAAAAAATAAATAAATTTGAGTAGGTTAGAGTGGCTTGAGAATGTTAGAATGGAGAAGGTACAAGAAGCTAGAAGAAATTAAATCCCCCATTTACAAATACTTAGGATTGATCCAACAATAAATATTAGAATATACCTTTTGATTTCCCCCAAAGGGTGAGTTGGTTAATGCAACTATTTACAAGGCCTTCCAAGGGAAGTCATTGCCTTTGCATGATATTTTCAATGTAAGAGAATAGGAATAAAATAATTTAAAGTTGAAGAGATGAAACTAGTCAATAAAATGAACAATGAGGTTTAACTAAGTGGCTTAGATAGGAGTCTATGTGTTTAAGAAGATGATATATAAGATATAGTATTTAGAAAGGGATTTGTTAATAATGATTAATATCAATCCCTATATAGATACTCAAAATGAAACTAAAAAAATTTATTAGAAGAATATGCATTATTTTCACTATGCTAGAGGATGTTATTTTGTTTTTACATGTGTTGTAAGGGAAAGCATGTGGTGAATAGGTTGACAAAATGGGTCATTGACATGATGTTGAGATAATATATATTTGATTTGATAGACATCGAGTAAGGTCTAGATAAGGATAGAGAGGACAAAAGGAATTAGAAAGGGTGTAGCCATTAACTTTTGGAAAGTTTGTATATATTAAGAGTTTTCTACTATTTCTTATATCATACATTTATCACAATTCATATTTCACAATAGATATTGGCAGTTGCATGAGCATTAACCATCCACAAATGACATTTATGGGAAGGGTGATGAAGACAAGATTGTATAAAATTTTAACATTAATAACCCAAATTTGTTGGAGGTGATCAATATTATCTTGGGGGATATTTTTTTAAATTGAAAAGTACAAATGCTAAGTCAATATTAATGTCACCTCCATGTCCATCGCATGGCTATTAAAGGCTAGAGAGTACAAGAAATGGGTGTAGGTCTTAATGATGGAATTCATCAAGGATCTTTTTCTACATTGAAATGTAGAAATATTACAATTGGTGGTGGTAGGCATCAACCTCTCACTCTGAAAAATTAAACAAAATTTTTCAATTATATCCTTAGTAATGAAGGGAGGTTTTATACAATAAAATAAAATTTTCAACTGCAACCCCTTATACCAATTTTATAATAGTGAATAATAGTGAGAAAACACCAAAATATCTATATTACACTAACATTACCTCCTTAATACATCGTTCCTAAAATCATAAAATTTTCCATGCCCAAGGGACCACCTCTTAAGGCTTACACAACAAAAATGGTGATTACATAAAAAAAAAAAACATATATTTGTGAACATTTTCCTTTCAAGAATCAAATTTTAAATCAAGAAAAACTCCCCTAAGTGTCCTTATGAACCTCACAAATTTGTAGCCCTAGCTAAATCCTTGAGCGCTCAGCCTCAAAATATCAAATCACACACTGAATGTTTTTAGAAAAAAAATCATCCAAATTGTCTCTTGATCAAAAGGGTTATAATTCTTGATGATCATAATCTTGTGAAGTCTTTGGGAAATCATCCATACTTGAGCTCTTCACCTAACCTCAAACCTATCTCCAAATTATAATCTTCAAAGTACATGTATTCTTATAATCTGTCATGAAAAACACAGAATACAAAAGGAAAATATGAAAGAAAAACAAAAACACTTCTCATACAAGCACCATATCAAATAAATAATTTAGTTTTAGATGGCATAAAATATCCATCCTCCAAAGCCTTTGGCCTTCAAAGTTTAAGGCTCAAAGTCCCAATTTGTGATTAGGAGGAAAATAAGAATCATCATGATTGTTTCATCATGGTGTATCCTAATCCTAAATGAAAGCAATATTTCATACATCTAATTCATCT
Source organism: Thuja plicata (assembly GCA_018584345.1). NCBI lineage: Eukaryota > Viridiplantae > Streptophyta > Pinopsida > Cupressales > Cupressaceae > Thuja > Thuja plicata. The sequence continues at coordinate 109,542 of MU226892.1, forward strand.
TTGAGATTCCCTTTAAGTAGATCATTGGCTTGAGTTCTATAAAATTATACTATGTGTCCTTTTCTCTTACAATTAAGGATCACTTAGAGGGGTTGAAATAGTGTTCTACAATTTTTAACTTTGTTAACTTAATTCTTTATCCACTTAATACATATAATGAAATGTAAAATGTTGAAGCATAAAAAAAAATCCACAACACTATAACACCAAGAATTGTATTGTGGAAATCTAATCATAGGGAAAACCATGGTGGGGATGAACCCACAAATGAAAAATACTCTGTAGAAGTATTATATCATGATAGGAGTTTAAAAAATAGAATGCACATGCCTTCAAGCACAATACCTAGAGGTCACTTATCAAATACAAAGTGAATTACTACCCATATGACAAAAAAAATGTCACGACAAAGATAGAATTGAGAAACAACATCTATATATGCCAAAATTTCATTCCAGTTAGGTACATTATACTCACTATCATTTGATCTACTCTGATTCGATCCTCAAATCACTATATTGTGCATGTGAAATAATGCATCATTGATATATCCACACCTTACACACACCACAATGACCAAATATGTCGATCTTATATATCCACAATAAATATTTGATCACTTATAGGTCGACTCCTATACAATTTACAAAATAATGAAACATGTTATAAATAGTTGGCTAGATCTGCATGTAAATCTCAATGTGGACCAAAACAATTCAACATGCGGTATCCAACATGTCGTATGATCATCCTCAAATACAAAAATAATTTAATAGATTTTCATAAGGATCTACTACAACATGTTGTTGTTCTTCACTGGTGACCAAAAACTGATATACAGATTTTAATAATCCGCACACCAATTACCATCGGACTTCTCAAATATAGAATAAGGTAGAATATACATTCATGAGTCTTCCTCTAGGTTCACACCATAAAATATTGATCTTTGAATCCATATCGGAACAAATACTAAACGCAGTCATATACTTTGTGTTTCACCAGACTTAGCCAAATATTTAAAATAACTCTAGTTTGATCACATAGTGTCTTTTGGATGGGTGAAATGATATTATTTTCCATCAATGACAACATATGAAGAACCTCAGGAGTGTCTCTTGCCAACAATTTCCCCCTTTGGCATTGATGGCAACACATAGTAAAAAATGACTAAATGTCAAAATCAACACCAAACATATATACACTGCAAAACTCAAAATTTTATGCTCCCCCTAAAAGAGATATTACTTTTCATACATTTTTTACTTCCCTACACTCCCCCTT
>MU226892.1:110925-127601 GCA_018584345.1 Thuja plicata
ATATGCATATGTATATATGTATATGTATATGTATATATATAATATGCATATGTATATATCTATAAGTATATATATGTATATGTATATGTATATCTATATGTATATATGGATAATGTATATGTGTACATATATACATATATGTATATGTATATGGGTGATCTAACAATAGTGTGTCCCACTTTTGGGAATGAAGAAAAATTGGAGGTGCAAAAAAAAATCATTTTCGACCCCTACGTGCGGAGGGGGTCTTTGCACAAAGGGGATAAATATAGTCACATGAACAAACTGACATGTGGGTGTTCCCACCAAGACCCCCCTTCGCACGAAGAACCCTATGTGGGGGTGTTCCTGTGAACAACCCCTTCACAAGAATACCCCTTTGGCTGGATTCCAAATATATTTCTAGTGATCAATTTCATTTTCATCTTTAATGTTCAGTGAAATTGTGGACCCAGTGGTTGGAGCGAACCCAGTGATGTCCTAGTCTTACATTAGCATTTTGTGAGAACTTCCAACCTCTTTTGATCATTTTCTATTGAGGTTAAAATATTTTTTGAAGGGAATAGTAACCCTGTACAAAAGGAGATAAAGATAAGTAGGAAACATCACTACAAAAAATGAACAGACCAAAAAAAACAACAGTTGTGGGTAAAAGATGGATACATTTAAAAAAACCCCAGCACTTACAACCAACCAAAAGACGTAACCTAGACAAAAATATTACTAGACTCAAAACACAGTTAAGTCTATTTTTCCATAATCTCAGCAAAGTCAGCCATCACAGTCTAATATTTTTCAATAGCCTCTCTAAGATCTTTTATTTCCTTTGTGCTACCTGATTTCACCTTTTTTCACTCACCCTAGTACGAGTCCCTAGGCTAGCAATGCTGGGGTCTATAGCAGTATCATCATCCACCGTAATGGGATTAGTGTTCCCATCCAACATCAAGTGAAGTGCCCTTAAGTTTCTGTCAGTCACCTTCATGCCCTCATAGTTATTTTTCATCATACGGCTGAGAGTATCTTCAATACTCTGAATGTGACTTTCAGTCGTACGCTAACGGAAATTAACCACTACATTAATCCTAAGTTCAAGCTTCTCCAGCAGTATTTTATCCACTTCTTCCTCCTAGGTTTCATTGTCCTTAGTAGCCTTAGTCATTGGTTCGATAAGAAGAATAGCAATCTTATTAACTCTATCCTAGAGATCATCATACTTACCATTGATGTCTCTGATTTCATCAAGAAGCCAGGAGTTCAGCTGATAGTCCATCTCAGCCCACTCTTTAACTACCTTCATAAACCTTGGAGGTTCTTGGCTTTTCTCAGTCTCATTTTCATGGCTTCCACCAGCTCTCTTAGTTTCTTTTTTTTCTTTCCCCTCTTTTTTATTACCCTCTAATTTTTCAAAGGTACCCCTAGAAATTTTACCCTCATTAGATTGAGACTCAGCATAATTCACTAGAATAGGAGTAATTTTGGGAATAACCTTCTCTTTTGTTTTCAAGCTTGACTCACTATTCTTCTTCTCAGGGGATTTAGTTCGCACCTCTCCTTGGGTACTATTCTCTTCCAGCATCTTGTTGCCTTCTTTTCCTTACATTTCCATGTCCTCAAAACTAACTTTACTATCGTTGTCCATCTCCTCAGAGGATCTAGTGATACCCTGATCTAGAGATTCAGTATCCTCCCCTATTTCCATACTTGTTTCCTTGGAGAGGAACTTGGTCGCTTCTCCCTTATCTCCTCTTTCAACCTTCTCCTTAGCCTCTATTTCATTGTCCATGTTCATACCATCCTCCTCTATGAGGATTTTAACAGGGTTAGGCCCTACATTGTTAGCTTTAACCTTTCTCTTTTTACCTGGAGTGTTACTCTCATTAGCCATAGGTCTTTTCCCCTTCTTTCCCCTATTCGAGCCTTCATCCTGGGTGTTTTCCTACAACTTAAATTTTTTATACTCGTAGATCAACAGAATAAGCCCATCATGGAGAATAGGCTTCTCAGCATTCTTTCTATTTTCCATAATGCTATTACCCAAAGATTTGAGAAGAAGATAGGGGAAACAGATTTTTCTATTTTAGCAGAAATGGTTAACCAGCATGAAATGAAAATTGTAAACCCTAGTGTATCGACTCTCAAGGGTAAAGTAATGCATGATAGCTTTAACCACTTTAGCCCAAAAAAGCTTCATATGACATCGCAGGACAAAATCCCCTGACTGTTTGACAACTAGATATCTTTCCTCCTGGGTCTTAGGGTACATTCTAGTAGCATTCCTGGCCATAACCCTACCTCTATAATATTTCAAACCAGACATTTTAAGACCCATGATTTCAAAAATTATTTTCTTAGAAACGCAAAAGGACTTACCACAGATTGTCACCATTCCATTATCCCAGCTATCCGCAAATTCCTTAGAGATATCTTTGGTGTAACCATGGAGTCTCTCCATATAATCCCTGACCCCGCCTTCCTTGAGTCTCTTCCAGACCTTGGCCTCTTTTTTCCATTTACAGACTAAGGGTTCTTCCCATTTCAACTTACCTCCCATTTTACCAGTAAACTAGATATCAAAATATCGCACAGAATGAGTGGAGCTGTGCGAGTGAATAATAGGAATAGGTCACCTTTTAAAAGAAATAATAACACCTATCCCATAAGTGTTATAATTATTGCAGTTGTTGTCATGCGTACGAGCCTCAAATTTGAGGCAACTCTAATTACTATCCTTTCTTGTCATCATCATTAGTAATATTTCTTGGTTTATGGTGGATTTGATCGTACCTTAGAAGATTTAGGATATCATTATTTAATCCATGACTACCTTGCCAATTTCTAGCATCTTCACTATAAACATCCTCATTCGCAAGGCTGTCAGCCACATAGTTCGACTCTCTGAAGGTGTGACTGATGTGTGTGACATCATAAATCAGCTAACATATTTTTAATCTGATCGATTATGTGACTCGTATTCCAAGAGGGAGAATGAATTCCATTAATCCAATTAATTGTATTCATGGAGTCCCCTTCTAGCCATATTTTTGAACAATTCTATCTTTTTTCTAGTTTGCAAGCATAGAGGACCACCATAGCTTCAGCCACATGACTAGTTTGAGATCCAATAGGGATAGCAGAAGCATAAAATAATCTACCTTCATCATTTCTAACAATGCACCCACATCCTGTAAGGTCTTGGTTTCCTTTAGCCGCACCATAAAAATTTACTTTGTGTCATCCAAGAAGAGGGGAGCTCCAGACAACAGACTCGTGGGAAGAAGGAGAAGGCTTAAGCTTAGTACCAAAATTCCAGTGCTCAATAACATCCATATAAAAGTTCCCTTCCAATAATTTCAGTTTTAAATCACAAGTAGTTTTAGTATTTTCAATTATGCTTCTGACAATTTTGGATCCAGTCAAGAAGGGAGTGGAGGTGATGTTTCTAAAAATCCTGTCATTTCTTTCTTTCCAGATCCTCCATATGACATGAGGGGCAATATAATTCCAAGCAATTTTTCCCAACTAGTGACGGATGGGAGATCTCCATTGGGCCAGGAATTTTTTAATAGTATTAGGGAACACCCAACTTATTTTCCGGTGCTGCAACACATCCCTCCAGATATCCCTAGAGGACTGAAAATGAAGCAAAAGGTGAGAAGAAGACTCAGCATCATTCATACAAAGGTAGCATCTATTATGGATCACCCATCCTCTTTTAGTCAGATTCTTGGTAGTAAGGATTTTGTCCTGAATAAAAAGCCATAAGAAAATGTTAATTTTAAGGATTAGGGAAGGATACCAAACCTTAGCCTAGTTTTTCTCCTCACCAAGGGGGAGATCAGCGAATAAGAAGAGGCCACTGAAAATTACCATTTGAATTAGGGTCCCAAATAAGCTCATCTTAACAATTAACTTTGATAAGCTAGGCGGCTAGATCCACATTAATAAGTTTCAAATGGGGGTCTATGTCACTCAGGTCGACCCATTTATTATCTTTCCAGTAATCCACAACTTTACACCCAACTCTAAGAGTGAAAGTCTCACCAAATTGAACCATAATAGGGTAATGGCTGAGAGGTTTAACCCTAAACCAAGGATCCTCCCATAAATTGATTTTCTACCCATTGCCCACTTTCCAATGAGCTCCTTTAGCTGCAAGAGTTCTAGCTTTCAAGATGTTGTTACATATCACAGATCCCTGAACTGAGATGGGAAAGGAGGAAAGATTCAATAGAGGGAGTAGCAAAAAGATATTTAGACTTAAGGATTTTATTCCATCCTTTTTATTCTCCAAAAATTCTCCAGCACTACTTAGCTAGGAGAGCTAGATTGATGTCCTTAATTTTTTTTATGACAAGACCCCCATGTTTAATAGGCTTGCACACTTTCTCCCAAGCCACAAGGTGGATTATGTTTTTCTCTTCAGTGCCTAACCACAAGAATCTTTTCTATATTTTCTCAATAAAATCAGAAATCTTAGATGGGATTTTGAAGAAGCTCAGTGCATAAATAGGGAGATTCTGAAGGGAACTCTTGAGAAAAAGGATTTTCCCAACATTGATTAGGAGGGTACCTTTCCATCCAGCAAGGTTTCTATTGAACTTATCCACAATCGCATTCCAGAAAGAATCTGGAGGTTTCAGACCCAAGGGCAGACCCAAATAGCTGGAGGGAAAATTTGCAATAGCACAACCAAGGATAGTCGCCATTCTCTGCTGTCACTCATGTGGGCTGTTAACCAAAAAGAGGGAACTTTTATCCCAGTTAATAAGCTAACCAGTAGCCGAGGAATAGGTATCTAGGGCCTTCTTGATAGATATAGCTTCTTTAATAGAGGAGGAGCCCATAATCACAGTATTGTCCACAAACTACTCGTGGGAGCTGGGGGAAAAGAGGACAAAGGGAAGAGTCCCTGAATCAAACCCTCTAGAACCCCTTTAGAGAAAATTTTCCCTAGAATTTCATCCATGATAGAAAAGAGGATGGGGGAAATGGGGTCCCCTTGGCAGAACCCTCTAGAGGGAAAAAATAGATTAGAAGCTGAACCATTCGCTAGTACCGATATAGAAGGAGAAGCAATGAGTTGCTGAATAAGGCCAGTCACTTTCAAAGAGAACCCAAAGATAGAAAGAACTTTTCAAATGAATTTCAAATCCACTCTATCATAGGCCTTTGAGAGATCAACCTTCATAAGGAAGCCATCCTTTTTTGAGACCTCTATATAGTGTATGTTCTCATGAATAGAGATAATAGAATCCAAAATCTGACGATCAGGGATAAAACCATTTTGCTAGGGGGAAATAATATCTGGGAGAATCTTCAAAATATGAACTATGATGAACTTGGAGATGTTCTTATAGAAAGTGTTACACAAGCTGATCGTCCTAAACCTATCAGCATTATCTGCCCCCGACCTCTTAGGAATAAGAACAAAAAAAAGTTGAATTAACTTCTCTCAAGAGGGAACCAGAACCAAAGAATTCTTTCATAGCATCTGATATGTCTTTGTCCACAATGTGCCAGAAAGATTGGAAGAAAAATGGAGGGAACCCATCCGAACCAGGAGATTTTTCTCCTTCAAAGGAGAAAAACATGGCCCTGTTTTCTTTAGTAGATGGAATTTTACTCAGCATCTTATTATATTCTCTTGACATGATACATAGAATCAAATCCAAAAGTAGTTGTTGGTTGTCCTCAGAGAGGTCGGGGTCAGCTTAGAGAAGAGAAGCAAAATAGCCAGATAATTATTTTTTGATTTCCTCCTCCTTGCTCAATCTGCCATGAGTCCCATTTATATGCTCTATCCTTTTTGCAGCCTTATGTTTATGGGCAGTCAGATGGAAGAACTGGGTATTCTTATCCCCTATGCAAAGCCAAAGATCTCTAAAACGTTGTCTCCAAAATACCTCCTCCTTAGAAATGATGTTTTGATAATCAGCTTAAATTTTTTTTTCCTTAAGTTTTTTCTTCACAGTCAAACCTCCAGTTCAATAATTTTTTTAATCTCTTGGAGGTCAGCTTGGACCAAGCTTTTATTTTTAAAAATATCACCAAAATCTTCTTTGTTCCAGACCTTAACTTTTTTCTTTATTATTTTTAGTTTTTGAACAACTCTTTACATTTTTGTACCTTCTACTTGGATATTCCACCAATCAGCAATATTCCTTGCAAGGTTTGGGTGTTGCATCCACATTTTCTCAAATCTAAATGGGTAATTTCTCTTACCCGAGATAGGATTCGCCTAGATTGAGATAGGAGAGTGGTCTAAACCTACCTAGGGAAGAGTAGACAAAGAGAAGTCATAGAGGATTATCCAATCCATAGAAATCAGGGTCTTGTCCAGATGAACTTGGATCAAGTCATCCCCAGTTCTTCTATTAGACCAAGTAAAGCTGCTACGTCTGAAATCAAGGTCCAAGAGGGATTGATTATTAATAAAATCCATAAGAGCCACTCCACTATCAATTTGAGAAGTGATACCTCCAATTTTTTCAGAAATGGTAAGAGGGGTATTGAAGTCTCCTACCACCATCTAGTAATCATTCTTAAAGTTACTTCTCTCAGATTCCAATTTACACCAAAATCTATCCCTACCAGCTTTAGAGTTGGGCGCATATATATTTGAAAGAACCCAAGTGAATCCATCCCAAATATGATTGAACCAAATAGAAGAGATGTTACCTTCTGATTTAATAATATCCCCTTGAATAGTATTAAGGTTCCAAAAGGAAACTATACCCCTAGAGGCCCCCACAGAGCTGCAACCCACTATACCCTAGTTTTTAAACATTTTTAACTTTTCCACTTTATCTCTAGCCATTTTAGTTTCCTGAATGAGGATGATGTCTGGCTTCTGATCCCTAACTAAATTTCTCAAAAATTCATATTTGTGGGGGCTATTCAATCCCCTAATGTTCCAGGAAATAATCTTCATTTATAACTTTTGGGAGAAATCCTAGATGATTCTTTGTCTCCCATCCGCTATACTTTGTCTACTTTCTTTTTCTCATGTGAATCTATTTTTAGGTCTTCCCCTAGGAGGTTTAGGAGTGCCCACATCCGCTCGCATAGCTCTAGTAACAACACCTCCTAGGGGCATCCCAAGGTTTAGGCTATTTTGTTTCTTCTTACTGTGAGATAGGTCTCAGTTTGTAGTTCCTCTGAGCAGGCTAGAAAGGGATTAGATTCTTCAAGAGAGTCTACCTAGCTAGTATTAATATGGGGATTTTGGGGGCTTAAGATTCTATCATCATTTTTAACACCTATATCAATGATTATAGAAAAAGGAGAAGTAAGTTTCTCAATACAAAGATTTTCCATACCTACTGGGTCACCTACTATTTCTCCTTCTTCAAAGGGGTCTGTTGGTTCTATTGCTTCCAACGGGGTGGTTCCTCACTAATCCTTAGTTTAGTAGCCCCCTAGGAGGATCCATTCAGGCTTAAATATGAGTCATTCCCTAAATAAATAACTAAGTTTGTCGAGCTGGAAGCTTTAGGGTTTACCAATGCGTTCTCCTTCTAGATCTTCCTTGGTTCCTTAAGAGGAATGGTTTTTGCTTTCTGGTTCTTGAGGGGTCATTCTTTCACCCTATTTCCCAATTTCTTACAAGAAAAAAAAATAAAGGGGAGGGATTCAAACTCAAATTCTTGCAACCAAGCCCCAAAGCTTTGAGTTAATCACAATAGTATTAGGAAGATCCATCGTCTGAAGGATATTCACACAAACCCTGGCATACACCCTTCTCATTTTTTTTGCTGTCATTGGATCTATCGATAGGAGGTCTCCAAAGGAGCTAGCTAGTCCCCCTAGGACATCTTCATGCTAGTATTCCAAAGAGAGACCCAAGAATCTAACCTAGACTAGGGCCAAGACAAAAAAAGTTGAGTCATTGAGGACTAGATTTGGGGACCATTTGTGTAGGGAAAGGGAAAATTGACCCAACATCCAAGGGCCATCGTAGAGGATATTAGAAAGATCTTCCATATTAGAGAACTCAAAGGAGAAGAAGCCTTTAGTCATTGTAGAAATATCAACTTGCCCTTTTCAGGAACTATTTTCTCTTCGCAAACTGCCTGACAACTTCTATATTGGGTCTCCCCCGAGCAAACTTGCCTATCAAGGTCATCTCCATAGCAGAAATGGAAAAATCGATCAAGGGGTCAGGAATACAAATAGAAAATTCTCCTTTTGTAGGGTTAGATACTACATTGACCGTAGGAAAGGAGGATTTCCCTATTGGTTTTATACCAAAGAGGCCAGACCACTTACCCTTAGGAGCTGACGCTCCTACTTTGAGACATTCTTTAACCTGTCGAAGACCGTCAGAATTTGGGGGGGCCTCACAGAAAGTACTCTCAAATTAATTTACCTTTTTTGACTTCAGCCCAATTTGGTCAATCTCAGCCTTTTTCTCATTCTACTTAGGGATCCCTCCAGCAGAGCTACCTCCCTGAGGAGAAGCATGTGCAAGTTCTACACATGCAGCATCAGCACCGCCATTGACAGGCTTGGGATTCGAAAGAATTTTTCCACTCGAAGAATTTTTTTATTATTTATTATTTTAAATTATATGCTTTTCAATTATTTTACTTAGCTTTTCCTTATCAGTAATTTTCTATTTTAAAAAAATAAATAAGATCATGTTAGAAAACCGTAGAAAATGTTAGAAAATTGTTAGAAAATGTTTTAAAACTGTAGAAATTTTTTTAAAATTGTTTGTTTTTAATTTTTTTTAGTTAGTTATATTAGCAATTTTCATTTTGAGTAATTTATATATTTTTAATTAGAAAATACAAAAACCTTAGGAAAATTTAGAAAATTATTAAAAAATGTTAGAAAACTTTACTCACCAACACAATGTCTCTCTCTCTCTCTCTCTCTCTCTCTCTCTCTCTCTCTCTCAAATGGCTATACTATACTCATATGAGGATTAACCTCATCTGAGGAAGCTATGACCAATTCATGTATGAAAAGTCATAGAAAATGACATACTAATAAAGGAACATGATTTCTAAAATATTTTGAAAAAACAAGAATGTGATTGAAACTAAATATGAAAACATGTTACCTCCTCCCTCTCTTGAACCTCATCAATGTCTGGTGCATTCATTAGTTCAATGAAACCCAATTGAGTCTAAATGTATACAATAAACAAGTCAAATGCATTCAACAATATAGACTACATTGAAATGTTCATAATACATTTCAAAAAATATACTTAAATTGGACTTAATTACCTTTTTTGTTTCAGTGTCCCCAATGATTTCTTCCTCCTTCCTAATGACCTCAAACTTGGTGGAGTAGACTAACAAAAACAAAATTAACATAAGAGAAATAATATGATACTGCGTGGGTTTAATTAAAACTATAAACAAGAGGTGTGCAAAATATGATAGGTCACATAGCTCTTACCATTATCTCTATACCTCTTTCTAGTTACCATGTCCTCCACACCGATGAATCTAGAAATGGTGAAGAGGCCCATAATCTTATCTATTTAAAAATCAAAGAATGATTACACATATATCTTTCATCGTCACTGACTAAATTTGGTAGAATCACCAAGATAAGACATTAAAGACTCCTCTGTAAACAACCATTTATTTTCTTTAAATATCTCATACAATGCATAGAATATCCCTTGTTATTTACTGACCTCTTTTAGTGATTCATAACCTTGCATGAGCATTAAGAGAATAAATTGTTTTCCTCACATTATCAACAAGAGCCAATTTGAAGAACCAATGAGCTTCCCCATTAAAACTACCTACCTTAAAATCATTCTTTCCAAAAGAAGCCACATGTCATCAACCACACCCGACATGAAGAAAACTCATGCCTAGCATCAAATACCCCACACCATACACCCTACACCCTACACCCATCACCCAAAATCCCCCCAATCTATACAAAAAAAGAAATAGAAACATACTCTAATGCCAACAAAACCAAACACCTATGCCTCTAACAAGAATCTTCACCTCCAAGCAGCTAGAATAACCTACAAAGAACATAAGTTGCATGCCTAGAGACATAGTACCCTAGCCCACATAGAGTCTCCCTTATGTGCAACAACCATCCAAAAATAATTCATTATAAAATATTAATATTGTTACTATGTGTTAATTCCCATTTTTTACTTTCAAGATTGAATTCTAAGTCTTAGCTTTTGTTCTAATTAATTAAAGCGAGAAAGGGCCCGAGCCCAACATCAGATTAATATCAAGTCTAAGAAGATGACACAAAAATAATTCACAAGTAGTAAATTCAAAAAACTAACTAACTAACAAAATAGGAAAGCAACCAAAAATAGACCCAGCAAACAAAAAACCGGCGCAACGGACCAGTAATAGAAACTACATAAGGGGAATAGGAACCCCTTTCCAATCTTCATTGAGCTCCTTAAGATTGTCAAGGAAGGAGGCCCATTTAGGACAATGACCTATATAAACATCCTTGATAGTTGCATCACCTTTGGGACTGACATGCATACTTTCCTCTCTCTTCCTGTGTTTAGCCTTCTTTTCTTCTAGCTTTTTATGAAGGGTGTTAAAAGAGAGGGTGGTTTTCTCCATCATCAGTTTACTATAGGATACAAGGTCCTGGATGTTTTTTGTTAAGATGAGTTTGATTGGCCTTAACACTCACCAAACTATTAACCATTTCATTCTTCTCCTCCTCTTATGGAATATGATACTTTATAACCTTGATTTGTTCCTCCATGATTTTCCAATTGTTGAGCTTTTGGTAAAATTCATCAGCCACTCCCTGCATACTCTCATCACATTCCACATGAGACCAGTCAACAGCCTTCTTCTCAGCCTAAGCAATGGCCTCAAACCTATTTATATTTTTCATAGCAATTTGAAGCTGTTAGATGAGCCATTTGGAAACCGCATTCTCCCTGTTGTAGAAGACACATAATTCATCTACTTTACAACCTATGGAATTAAGGTAGAAATTGTAATTAGAGATCATTTCCTTACCTGAAGAAGAAGCAGAAATTCTTTTATGAATAGCAGGGTCCCCAGGTAGACTAGAGAAACCAAAATAGGGGAGGAGGGATTAACATCTTAGCAATGAGATTTATTAACATAATTATTTGGAATCCGCGATGGGAATGTAGACCAATAGGAGGTAGAGTCCTCAAAAACCACCACCTCACTATCTTTATGTTGTTCTATTTCTAGCACTTTTCATTTAGCCTTATTGACAACATTGACTCTAGTAGACCCAAGGGAAGGGGAAATTTTGGGCGGTTGATGGACAGGGGAGAAATTAGGGTGATATAGATCCATAGTAAGAGATGGGTTGGGGATTGCTTGGGGATTAAGGGTCAAGTAAAAATCATAGAGGCACAAAATCAAACCCTGGTGGAGGGGGGAAACACTTTCTCTTGACTTTAGAAACTGACTATGATAAAGAGGAAAATATCCAATAGGAGAAATTAAATTTGATATTTCTGTGAAAATGATTCAACATTGGAAAGAGATGAGAGTGAAACCTTTTAAATCTACCTTTTAGTGTAAAAATCTTGATGAGGGCCATAGTAACATCTTTCCATTGACCGGGGAGCTCCAACCTATTGAATTCATTCAACAACCTAGGGACATTCTCATCAGGTATAAGGAAACATTAAATATCTAGCTAGTAATGACCATTAGAATTGTGAGCCATCTCTTTTCCCTCAACTAATAGATCTATGATCGTAACTATGATTTCCATAGTGACCACAAAATCCACTCCTCTAATGCTAACTTTACCATCTTCAAAAGAAGCTGCAAACTTCTTGAACAAATAAGGGTTATAACCCTTCATGAGTTCCACATACTTTAATCAAGATGGTCCCCCTGGATAATGGGCCATAAGATATTGTTACTTCTAAACTTGTATTAATAATCCAACTTGATTTGATTTAGATCTCATCTCATGTTACAGTCAAAGAAATCACTAGGGATAGAGAAGGAACATAGTAAAATGAATAACCAAAATAAGCACAAAGAAAACTACCCAATTCTTGAGCTCCAAGGAAAGTATGAAACCTAATGTATCATCTCTTAAAAGTTAAAGTGTCATTATTGCCAAGTTTGGAAATATCCTTTGTAATCTCCACATGAGCTACCTCAGGAATATCTTAGGTGGTGTTCCAAGTTATAATTTTTTTTGTGTAGCAACCCATAGCCACCAACCTATCGACAATGTTGTTTCCTTAATGATAGGTGTGTTGACATGTGAACATTTTGAATGTGTCAAGGAGATTTAAATTTTTTAAAAAAACATTATTTGTTTCCCATCCCAGGGTACATTTACCAGTCAACATCATGATAACATTTATGGCATCACCCTCCATAATGATTTTCCTATATCCTCGCATGATAGTCATCTCAACCCCATGATACACCACATAAACCTCAACCACGTCGATTGTCTGAGATCCAAGATTAACAATAAAGGCAGCCAACATGGCACCCAACATGTCTCTAATGAAAACACCCCATCCTGCACAACCCAGATTACCAAGAGAAGTGTGTGAAAATTCCTATTGCAGTCACTGATTATTAATCTCCTATCTCATAAAGATTATTTAACTGCTAAAAATAAATTTACAGCCAAATATCAAAAAATAACACAACTGCAACTTCACTAAAATACAGAAAGAAATAAGCAACACAAGGACACTATTTTTGGACCATCATCCCTAGGAAAACCCCTAAGGGAAAACCAGTTCTACAGATGGAAAATATATTAATCTTCAGCAATATAAGAGTTACAAAAGAATTCTTGCCTCTTACTAACAGAACTCTGACAAACTCCTAATATCTCCCACTGATATCCTTCACTGCTATACCAATGCTATCATTGTACCTCTTGCTAACACTGAAAGACTATTTTCTATCACTGCAAATTCTTCTCAAAAGTTGTTCTCTCCAAATTCCCCCTGACCCCCTTTTATACTACTCTTGTTGGAAAACAATTATTTACTAATTAATTATAAATGGACGAACAACTATCCAAAGCTACCAAAAATAAGACTCCCTCTTAACGAGGAAGTTATTCTGCATGACACCCATCTTATCTTTGAAGAAGATGAATTTTTCCTTCCCCAATGCCTTTGTCAGAATGTCTGCTACCTGCTCCTCTATAGGTATGTATTGTAGCTGAACAATTTCCCTCTATACACAATCTCTGATGAAGTGATATTTGATATCTATATGTTTAGACCTATCATGAAACACCAGATTCTCAGATAACTTGATGCAACTCTCATTATCGCAATGTATCACAGTAGTCTCAACCTTCTGACCAAACAAGGCCACTAGCAACTTTCAAAGACATATAGCTTCACATGTTGCCATGCTAGCTGCTATGTATTCTGCTTCTGATGAACTCAAGGCCAAAGATTTTTGCTTCCTGCTGAACCAAGAAACAACTCTTCATCCCAAGCTGAAACAACATCCTAAAGTACTCCTTTTGTCTGTTGTACTACTTTCCCAATCTACATCAGTATATCCTATCAACTTGATACCTTCACCTTGAAAATATCTAATCTTGTATTCAACTGTACCATGAAGATAATGTAGCAAATTCTTAGCTGATGTCCAATGCACTCTCTTTGGCTCCACCATGAACTGACTAAGAGAGCTTATTGCAAAGGCTATATCTAGCCTGGTGTTGACCAAATACATGAGCGAACCAGTCAACTTCCTGTATAAGGTGGGATCAACATCCTTTTCCTTGGATGCATCTACCTTCCTCCAATTAGTGATCATGGGTGTAGACATGGCTTTGCAATCTTCCACCTTGAATCTCTTCAAGATTTGAATGGAATATTTCCCTTGACCAAGGAAAATCTCTCCATCATTCTGCCACACCTCCATGCCTAGAAAGTAGTGCATAAGTGCCAAATCCTTCATCTCAAACTCTTTTGCAAGGTCCCTCTTGCAATCCTCTATGAGCCCTAGCACTCTTGTAAGAAACAAGTCATCCACATATAGAACAAGAATGAGAACCTCACCCTCAACCACCAAGTAGTAGAGATTTGCATCAACCTCACTCTTCACAAAGCCCATTTCCTACAAGTATGTATCAATGCGCTCATACCACGCTCTGGGAGCCTGCTTGAGTCTGTATAAGGCTTTCTTTAATCTTCACACATGGGTCTCTTGGTTGTGTGCTACAAAGCCTTCTAGTTGTTCTATGTATACCTCCTCCTTCAATTCTCCATTAAGGAATGATGTCTTGACATCCATTTGATGGATCTGCCATCCCATCTACACTGCAAATAAGATTACAACTCGTATAGAAGTATACCTGGCCACAGGAGAAAATGCCTCCTCATATTTTATTCCCTCCTTCTGAGAGAACCCCTTGGCCACAAACCTCGCCTTATTTTCTTGATGGTACCACCTGCACCGTGCTTTATCTTAAAGATCCAGCATGATCCAACTACTACTCTATCAGATGGTCTAGGCACTACCTCCCATACATCATTCTACATTATTGAGTTATATTCCTCAACCATAGCATCTTTCCATACCTGATGCTTTGCATCTTCTTGATAGCTGGAAGGTTCACTATCTACCAACTGGCTAACTAATGCCACATAGTCATTGAACTTGGCTGGTTCTCTCCTTTGTCTTATACTCTTCCTAGGAGCTCCCACAGACTCCTGAGTATCCCTTTGTGTGTCTTGAACCTCATGGTTCCTATTGCCAACTGTAGAGGATGAAATATCAACCTCTATATCATCTAGATGCATATCCTTCTACACCATTTGCTCCATACTCTGTGAATCTTCACCACCTAAGTCTATGCTTGTACTAGTAACTATACTTGAGCTTTGTTGTCCTTGACTTGGACTTGGAGCTTCTGTTGGCTGCTCACTTTGATCATCTACTGGCAAATCTCTGGACCTTCTAAATTCCTTGTCCTCTATGAACTTGACATCACGCCTGACAATAATTTTTCTCATCCCTGGAATGAACATCCTATATACCTTTGAATTTTCACTATACCCAACAAAGTACCCCTTCTCTACAGTCTGATCTAACTTGCTACATGTGTCTCTAGGAATAAGACAATATGCCAAACTCTCAAATATCCAGAAGTGACCAACATCTGGCTTCTTCCCCGTGAAAGCCTCCTCTGGTGTCATTTTCCCTAGTACCTTGTGTGGAACCCTATTCTGAATGTACACTGTTGTACTACACACTTCTGCCCATAAGTATTGGGGCATGTTCTGGTCATGTAACATAGCCCTTTCTACCTTCAATATAGAATGGTTCTTCCTCTCAGCAACTCCATTCTGTTGTGGATTGTAAAGTACATTCCACTCTCTCTTAATTCCTTCTCTGGTACAAAAATCCTGGAAGTCATTTCCTTTGTACTCGCCTCCATTATCTAACCGAAGATCCTTTATCTTCCTTCCTGTCAAGTTCTCCATAAGAGCCTTGAACTCTTGGAAGCAACTAAAAACCTCATCCTTGGTCTTCAAGAAGTATATCCAGGTCTTCTTGGATAAATCATCAATAATGGTAACATAATACTCATATCCTCTGAGAGACTTTGTCGACATTGGTCCACATACATCTAAATGTACTAGATCAAGGACACTCGTAGATCTCATGTTACTCCTTGGAAAAGATGCTTTCGCAAACTTTCCCAACACACATCCTTTACATATATCATCATGCTTTGTGCTCACCTCTGGAACACCTGTCACCATCTCATGAATAAATCTAAGTGCTCCATGATGAATATGGCCCATCCTCCTATGCCATAGCTCTCCAAGATCTCTAGGGTTACTTCTGCTCATGAGTGCCTTAGGAGTATCAAACTGCAACCTATAAAGCCAACCACTCCTAACTCTAATAGATACGGGTGATCTCCAATCTTTATGCTTAATCAAAAATGTATCCTTCTAAAGAGAACATTATACCCTTTATCTTGAAGGACAGATATAGAAACCAAATTCATACCTAAGCTTGGCACATGCTGTCTGACGCTGAATGTGGACCTCTTAATTCAACACAAACGCAACATAGTCCTTACACAACCAATGAATTTGCAAAGACAAACATGAATTTTTTTCTCTACGAAGGTGATTGAAGCGACCTGTTGCCTCCTAATTAGATGTGATTGTTGCAGTTTACCCTCAGAATGAGAGCCAACAACCTGACCATTGCTAATATGGAGGATTTTATAGTGCAAGTAGATGAAGAAAAACCATTAATTATGAGAAATATGCATCTAATTCATGAGAGATTGCTATTATTCTATGAATTAAGACATGATTAAGCTATGAAATTGAAGATGAAATGCAACTAGTGTAAGTATGAATTTGCAATTAAGCTAAGAGTGAGAATGCAATTAATCTAACAAATTGAAATGTTTCTACTCAAGGAAAGAAAATGCTTGAAATCTAGAAATGAATGCTTTCTAAGATAGAATTTGATTAGCAAACCAATGTAGAAAGCTCTTAAACCATAAATTGAATTGTTAGCCCCTACAAATAGATCATGAATCAAAGCTAAACTATATTCAATTCCAAATGAAAATTATGCTAATTATGCAAGCAAGTAAGCTAAAAGCATGAAATTAACACTAAATTTGCCTATAGTAATGATGCTCAAAACAAAAAGATCTTCTACAATGAAGAAAAGAGGTCCAATTTA
>MU226892.1:172522-187958 GCA_018584345.1 Thuja plicata
GTGTGGTCAGCTAATGGAAGACAAGAGATGTTGAAGCGGCGAATGGAAGGGATAAAAGAAGCGCTAGTGATAACATAGTCAACCACACTGGTGCCACCGGAGTGTGGCCAACACATGAAAAGATCATAACCAGGGAAGCAAGAGAGTTCATTCAGAATAACCAAATCAGAAGACTCATAGAGCTGGAGGAGGTGATGACCATAAATAGATAAAGGTCTTCCACAATCCTTAGAAACATGCTGGAGCCCCAAACTGGCAGGATCAAGTTCTGAGGTACAGGTCCAGTCAGTACCTCGGTCATGTATAGGGGTCTGTAACTCCCTAGTCCATGCATTTAATTCTCCCAAAATTAAGATGTCCCCCAAGGCATTGAATCTGGAAATGCACTCTATCTGATCAATAAATGGGTCCCCATCCTCGGTACTATGAATGGCGTATGGCGAGGAGGTTGGTGGAAAGTAGAAAACCATGTGAAGATGTCTCTCTGGCGGTGGCTGACATGACATACATGGACCCACATGAATCTGGCATGTATGTCAGAATGAACCACAAAAGTAGCACTGAAGAGGTTGTCCCTAATCAAGTAGGCAACTCCTAAAAAGCCCCGTACACCACCCAAAGAGAGAACTTCCTCCCTGAAGATAGACAACCACTAATAACCATTGAAACATAGGAGGGGACAAACAGGGCTCTTATGGGTCTTCGTAATAGCCAAGATGTCAGCCCACCCTACTACATCCTAAAAGACACCAGGTAACGACCAAAGAGAATTGTTACCATTCCAGCAGTTAACAAGAAGAGAGCCAGAGGAGGGCCCACTCTTGTCAAAATATTGGCGTGGTCGTCATTTGGCCTTTGCGGCCTACCTCGAATCCCACTAGCTGGGGGAGAATCCCGAATCACTACCTTGAGATTCCTAATAACTTCTCATTTACCACTATGTCTGGCCTCAACAACAAGGTTCCTGGCCTATTTCAATTTTGTCACCTGTGATCTAGTGAGATCTTCATATAGATAAGTATTAGATAGAAGACAGAATAATTTCTCTTCACTCTAAGAACCCGCAGTCTATCATGCAAAGGGAGGAATGTCATAACAAGAGTACCATCAAGACAAACCCAACATCTATCGAGTGAAATATCATGAATGTCAAGCAAATCCTTGAGAAAGGATTTCCCTACAGAGGAAGGATTAGTAGTGGGGGATACCATGAACATCTAGGTTCAACTCACGCACCCATCTCATAGGCTCATCGTCCAGCTTTCCTTGAACCAACTTCTCCACCCTTGAGAGAGGTGCAACACTAACTGTATTATCACAAATAGAGGCCTTAGTTTTCGCCTTCTCCTTGGTCTCAGACATTAGAGTTTATTTCTTAGCAATGATATCAGCTTGTTCCTCTTTATATATGTCAAATCCATCAAGATTCTCAATAACTGATTCTAGGTCAGATTTAATCCCTATTGACTCGGAAATAAATATTGATGAAAAACTGTGGAGTAGTTGTTTTAGTTCCCACACTAAGGTGGATAAAGTTTGTACAGTGGCATCGAGCTGATAATTCTCAACCTCTAGCTTGATAAGATGGTTGTGTAACCTCTGATAGGTAGGCGTAGGGGCCTCCCCAAAATCCCCACCCATGACATTTCCCCCTGGTGTAATAAGATTAACAGTAGCATCAGTCTATACATTTTGCTTAAAATTTTCAAGGTCTTTTACCGCAACCACATCAGTGGCTATTTGAGAGTCCTCAGCCTCTATATTCACAGTAGGAATATCCCTGATGTGTGGAAGGCCTCCTATCATATCTACATTTTTAATTCTCATCAGCGCCAAGGATAGCGGCATAAACCAAATTACACGATACACTCTGTCAAACATTTCACGTGCATGGTCAACAAACCCAAATAAATAGTAAAAAGTCTAAAAGTAAAATCATTTTTAAAAATATGTCAACCAAAATTAAAGAAAGAGACAGCATTGCAAGATTCAAATAAATTTATCATGTCTTATTTATCAATGATGGAGAGGAAGATTTTTGAAATATCTTACTTATCGCTGATTGAGAGGAAGATTTTCAAACCATTGCCAATCTGCATCACAAATATGTACTGCATTAATGTGTTTATGAATAATAATTTACTGGAAAAGAGAACTTTTTATAAACTCTATGAAAATAATAACCAAGAAATTATAAGCATGCGAAGGGAACATACTACTGTGAAGCTCAAAGACAATGTGCTCGATGACATTTTAAAAGCATTAATAGAGGTATTTTTAAAATGTGATTTAGATAGATTTCAAGCTATTTTTATTTATGGCTTCAAGTTTTGATTTCGTTTTGATTTAAATTCAAATTATTTTAATTTAGGCGAGTTTGTTCTTTAATATACAATAAATATCAAAATATATAGATAAAAACATATGAAAGAAGTTATCCAAGTCTGTGAGAATACTGAGAAAAATAGGAAATTCTAAGAGTATATAAGAATCTGAAGCTAAATTTTTAAACATATACTATAGAAATTCATCACTCTCAAAACAAAATGAGTGATCTAATTTTTTTGAGATCTTTTGAGTGATCCCAGCAGTTCAAACAAGTATAAACCAAATTTTTCATCAAGATTTTCAACTAAAAAGTAAACTTTTACTACTACCCAACCCAAAAAATAAATAATAAGCTCAATGCTTCTTATAAGTGGATCCTGACGATGATCCCACGGAAAATCTTCCACCAGCACATTGACGCCTGTGACCCATTCCATGTCTGCCCCTCTCTGCTACATTGGCCCTTTGGTTGAAGATTATGGATTGTCACCTCTACTCATCAATTCTTAATGCTAACTCTTCTGCTATCAAGTTTGGGTCCTAGTCTTGAATATCCTAAGGAGGTGGTCCCTGCGTGTCAAAAATTTCCAATAAGCCAGCTTCCATGTTTTGCATTCTTATTTGTCCTTCTATTTCAGAGCCCAATTTTTCTCAAAAGAAAATCTATGATCCAAGATGGCCCTTCATTATGTATAAGTTTCGATAACTTCATTAGGAAATCTACCATCTTTCTTATTCCAAAACTTTTTCTTTTGAAAAATTTGTCTTCAACGTCCAAAATAGGGTATCTCTTCAGAGGTTGCCCATTTCTTATGGCTTTATCATAATCCTATTGACTTGGAATTTTTAGTTGGAGTTTTTATATTCTCATAGATATTTCTTAAAATCCTTGTCATGTCCAGAAAAATGTTTGAATGAAAAAGATTCTTGTAGAGCCTCTCTTCTTTTACCTTACTCACTCCTACATGCAACAATATTACAAGAAAGGCCACTAAGATTTCAGTGTTAACCCTAAATTTGTGGTCTGTTGTGAAAAGGTCTCTCCCCAGTATGCACAATATTACCCTAACCAACATGATATGTGGGTCCTCTAACACTTCTTTCACCCTTTACTCTATTATATCCCTTAAAAAAGCAACTTGTCTTTTGCGCCTTTCTACCTTGAAAAGGATGGGAGACTCCATGAGGAATTTTCTTGCTAAATTTTTCTGACTTTGCTTCTATGGCTAACCCAACTCTTCACTGAATAAGCCAACCATTTTTGTTTAGCTCCCCAAGATGTTTTAAATAAGCACCAATTATTCTTTGAAGGCTTCGGCCCCTTCCCTTTGTGAACACAAACAAAAATCAAATTGAATGAAGAAAAATGCCAAGGATAGAGAAAAAAAGTGAGTGACCAATGTCATTCATAGTCAATAACTGTGTTGCAATGAATACAATTAAACCCTTTTTACAGTCTGTCCTTCAGTGCTTATATTTTTCTAGCTTCATATTGTTGTTATATTTGGTTAAGGTTCCATGATTCTCCCTAATTGATATACTCTATTCTTTCTAAATTCAATGTTGACCTTGTAACTATCCAAATTTGGATGTTTCCTTCTTCTTAGCCCCATCTCAAAAAACAAAATATCCCACAAGAAAGCTTCTCCATTTCTATATCTCATTTCTATCATTACGAGTTGTTCTTTTATATATTAAATGTTGTCTCAGTTTGAGTTTCTTGTCATATTAAATTTAAAAGGGATTTGAAAGCTCGCTACTTTTTTCTAAGAAGGCTCTAATGGTGCTTGCCATTTTTTCTCCCTTAACCATCATATCTTCTGTAAATGCTTCAATCTCCACTTTTGAGATTTGATCACCATATTTCCCTCACCAATAATAATGGGCATCAAAATACGATGCCCATTGTATAAAATGAAAAATTATTTTGTGACCCTCTACCATTAAATGACTCGATTAAAAATTCTAAATCTTTCCTATTGAATCTTTCCTTTTGAATGGCGCACACATAACTATTTCAATATTTCATTACCTCCTCTCTTTGAAATTTTTTCCGCCTATTGATATTTTTTCTATGGCATCCATCTTTATTTTGACCCTTCTTTAAACTTTATGTGAGATTTCTTTCCAGAATAGCATGAAATCGCCCCTACTAAAATATGAAATTTGTCTCTGCTAAAATCTTGATCTTGATATGTCACAATAAATTATATGAAAAACAAGGCTTCAAATGATTTTTTTACATATATAAAAGTAGAATCTATGATGCCTTGCTTGTATCCTATCATACTCTTATCATTTTTTGTCAATAGATAAATTCCATACTTTAAGCTTCTATCAAAGTCTACAACAAAATATTATCAACATCTAGAGACAATATTTGTTAAAATTTTCTTGTACTTTGAGCTCAATGAATTATATAAGAATCTATGTAGCTTCTAATATTTCTAAATACATCTAAATATGTGATACCTTCATTCTATAATTAATTTATTTTGTCTCTTCATTGTGCTATGACATTCTGATTTACCTTTCCTTTACAATATGTTTGTTAGGAGTGACAAATTTTGTCTTTATGTATGAGCCTAAGCTAATTAATGGTTATCATAGAATCCCCTTATATCTCCAACTCCACCTTCTTGGTACCTAATCCCTTATATAAATCCATACCGTTTAGAACCACTTTAAATACAGAAATATTTTAACTCTTAATCCCTATCCATCATTTATTCCTTAGAGCATTGATGTTCATAACATAGTCTCCTTCAATTTACACCTTGTTGAAACCTAATTCCTTGCATAATTCTAGGCCTTCTAGAATTTCTTTGAATTATACAATACTATTTGTAGCTATCTCCAAAGACCTCACATATTCTACAATGAGTTTTCCTTCCCGTGAATGAATAAAACAACCAACTCTTGAGGCACCTAGGTTGCTTCTCGAGGCTCCATCGAAGTTGAGCTTAACCTATCCTTGTCTCTGTAGTATACATATGCATTGATTTCTAATATTTTTGTTGTTTCCCCCTTTTCATAAAAAAAGGAGGGGTTAGAAGACCAAACCAATTTATTTTCTTAAATTATGATCCCAACTCCAATATTTTTCTTCCTTGTTATTAAAGAATCTACTTCTTGAGTTTAGTATTTCAACTATAACAACCTCTAAGTTTATTGATCCATTGTTGCCATTCTAGTTTTCTCCCTTGAATTATTCTATGATTCATTTCTTTCCATAGTTCCCATATTATCCTCAAGCAACCAAACAAAACTTGTTGAATATAATCTTGGTCACCCTTTAAATAATATCATGATGTGTAGGTTTGAATACCATCCTAGCCTAGCACATAACCATTTACATCCTTTTTGTGCAAATGGACATCCTAGGAGAATACGATAAATAGATTCTTCATTATTTTCACATAAAGCACACATTGATGGGTTGTAAAATCCTACTTTTCTAAACCACTCTACTATTAAAATATTTACTTGTAAAGCATCCCAATAAAACATCCCTTCTTTTGGGAGACAAACCTTATTTCAATAGAGATTTAGAGGAATTTTTGTCTCTTGAAATCTTAGTTTTTCAATCATGGTTCCAGATCCATATTTTGGTTATTATTTTCATGGTTGTGAAAATAATAACCAAAAAACTACAAGCATGCGAACGGAACATACTACTATGAATCTCAAAGACAATGTGCTTGATGACATTTTAAAAGCATTAATAGAGGTATTTTTAAAATGTGATTTAGATAGATTTCAAGCTATTTTTTTTTATGGCTTCAAGTTCTGATTTCTTTTAGATTTAAATTCAAATTATTTTAATTCAGGCAAGTTTGTTCTTTAATATAGAATAAAAATCAAAATATATAGATAAAAACATATGAAAGCAGTTATCCAACTTTGTAAGAATACTGAGAAAAACAGGGAATTCTAAGAGCCTATTAGAATCTGAAGCTAAATTTTTAAACATATACTGTAGAAATTCATCACTCTCAAAAAAATGAGTAATCTCATTTTTTGAGATCTTTTGAGTGATCTAAGAAATTCAAACAAGTATAAACCAAAATTTTCATCGAGATTTTCAACTAAAAAGTAAACTTTTACTACTACCCAACACAAAAAATAAATAATAATCTCAATGCTTCTTATAAGTGGATCTTGATGATGATCCCACAGCAAATCTTCCACCAGCACGTTGACGCCTGTGACCCATTCCATGTGCACCCCTCTCTGCTACATTGGCCCTTTGGTTGAAGATTGTGGATTGTCTCCTCTACTCATCAATTCTTAATGCTACCTCTTCTACTATCAAGTCTGGGTCCTAGTCTTCAATATTCTAAGGAGGTGGTCCCTATGTATCAAAAATTTCTAATAAGCCAGCTTCCATGTTTTGCATTCTTATTTATCCTTCTATTTCAGAGACCAATTTTTCTCAAAAGAAAATCTATGATCCAAGATGGCTCTTCATTATGTCCAAGTTTTGATAACTTCATTAGAAAATCTATCATCTTTCTTATTCCAAAACTTTTTCTTTTGAAAAATCTGTTTTCAATGTGCAAAATAGGGTATCTCTTAGGAGGTTGCCCATTTCTTATGGCTTTATCATAATCCTATTGACTTGGAATTTTTAGATTGTCATCGATATTTCTTAAAATCCTTGTCATGTTCAGCAAAATGTCTGTATGAAAAAGATTCTTGTAGAGCCTCTCTTCTTTTACCTTACTCACTCTTACATGCAACAATTTTGCAAGAAAGGACACTGAAATTTTAGTGTTGAACCTAAATTTGTGGTTTGTTGTGAAAAGGTCTCTCCCCAGTATGCACAATATTACCCTAACCAACATGATATGTGGGTCCTCTTACACTTCTTGCATCCTCTACTCTATTATATCCCTTAAAAAAGTAACTTGTCTTTTGGGCCTTTCTACCTTGAAAAGGATGGGAGACTCCATGAGGAATTTTCTTGCTAAATTTTTCTGACTTTGCTTCTATGGCTAACCCAACTCTTCACCGAATAAGCCAACCACTTTTGTTCAGCTCCAAAATATGTTTTAAATAAGCATCAATTATTCTTTGAATGCTTCGGCCCCTTCCCTCTGTCAACACAAACAAAAATCAAATCGAATGAAGAAAAATGCCAAGGATAGAGAAAAAAATTGAGTGACCAACCTCATTCATAGTCAATAACTATGTTGCAATGAATCCAATTAAAACCCTTGTACAGTCTGTCCTTCAATGCTTATATTTTTCCAGCTTCATATTGCTGTTATATTTGGTTAAGATTCCACAACTCTCCCTAATTGATATACTCTATTCTTTCAAAATTCAGTGTGGACCTTGTAACTATCCAAATTTGGATGTTGCCATGTTCTTCGCCCCATCTCAAAAAATAAAATATCCCACAAGAAAGCTTCTCCATCTCTATATCTCATTTCTATCATTACAAGTTGTCCTTTTCTATATTAAATGTTGTCTCAGTTTGAGTTTCCTGTCATGTTAAATTTAAAAGGTATTTGAAAGCTTGCTACTTTGTTCTAAGAAGGCTCTAATGGCGCTTTCCAATTGTTCTCCCTTAACCATCATATCTTCTGTAAATGATTCCATCTCCACTTTTGAGATTTTATTACCGTATTTCCTCACCAATAATAATGGGCATCAAAACACAATGCCCATTATATAAAATGAAAAATTAGTTTGCGACCCTCTACCATTAAATGACTCGATTAAAAATTCTTAATCTTTCCTATCGAATCTTTTCTTTCGAATGGTGCACACATAACTATTTCAAAATTTAATTACCTCCTCTCTTTGAAATTTTTTATGCCTATTGATATTTTTTTCTATGGCGTCCATCTTGATGTTAACCCTTCTTTAAACTTTATGCGACATTTCTTTCCAGAATAGTATGAAATTGTCCCTACTAAAATATAAAATTTGTCTTTTCTAAAATCTTGATCTTCATATGTCGCAATAAATTATATGAAAAACAAGGCTTCAAATGATTTTTTTACTTATAAAAGTAGAATCTATGATGTCTTTCTTGTATCCTAACGTACTCTCATCAATTTTTGTCAATAGATAAATTCCATACTTTAATCTTCTATCAAAGTCTACAACAAGATATTATCAACATCTAGAGACAATATTTGTTAAACTTTTCTTGTACTTTGAGCTCAATGAATTATATAAGAATCTATGTAGCTTCTACTATTTCTAAAGACATCCAAATATGTGATACCTTCATTCTTTTTTGAATTTATTTTATCTCTTCATTGTGCTTTGACATTTTGATTTGGCTTTCCTTTACAATATGTTTGTTAGGAGTGACAAATTTTGCCTTTATGTATGATCCTGAGCTCATTAATGGTTATCGTAGAATCCCCTTATATCTCCACCTCCACCTTCTTGGTACCTAATTCCTTATATAAATCCATACCTTTTAGAACCACTTTAAATACATAAATATTTTAACTCTTAATCCATATCCATCATTTATTCCTTAGAGCATTGATGTTCATAACATAGTCTCCTTCAATTTACACCTTATTGAAACCTAATTCCTTGCATAACTCTAGGCCTTCTAGAATTTCTTTGAATTATATAGTACTATTTGTATCTATCTCCAAAGACCTCACATATTCTACAATTAGTTTTCCATCCCGTGAATGAATAACACAACCAACTCTTGAGGTACCTGAGTTGCTTCTTGAGGCTCCATCAAAGTTGAGCTTAACCTATCCTTGTCTCTGTAGTATACATATGCATTAATTTCTAAAAAATTGGTTGTTTCCCCCTTTTCATAAAAAAGGAGGAGTTAGAAGACCAAACCAATTTATTTTCTTAAATTATCATCCCAACTCCAATATTGTTCTTCCTTGTTATTAAAGACTCTATTTCTTGAGTTTAGTATTTCAACTATAACAACCTCTAAGTTTATTGATCCATTGTTTTCATTCTATTTTTCTCCCTTGAAATATTCTATGATTCATTTCTTTCCATAGTTCCCATATTATCCTTAAGCAACCAAACAAAACTTGTTGAATATAATCTTGGTCACCCTTTAAATAATATCATGATGTGTAGGGTCGAATACCATCCTAGGCTAGCACATAACCATTTACATCCTTTTTGTGCAAATGGACATCCTAGGAGAATATGATGAATACTTTCTTCATTATTTTCACATAAAGCACACATTGATGGGTTGTAAAATCCTACTTTTCTAAACCACTCTACTATTAAAATATTTACTTGTAAAGCTTCCCAATAAAAGATCCCTTCTTTTGGGAGACAAACCTTATTTCAATAGAGATTTAGAGGAATTTTTGTCTTTTGAAATCCTCATTTTTCAATCATGGTTCTGGATCCATATTTTGAATTATAGTCTCCTATTTTAGCCCTTTCCCAAAATATTTCATCCTCACCTTCTCAAAATTAGAGTAGTCTATTTTCTAAAATTCTCTTAAGTTGAATTAAGTCCTCAGCTGGCAGATCCAAGTCTTCAAAATACTTCCAAAACCATCTAAGAGAATTATTTTGCTTCATTATAACATAGTCTCTAATATGTTTTCCCCAAAATCTTTCACATTTTTCTCTAATCTTGTTGGTATCCATCATATTATTAGTTTTTGGATTTCCTCACCAAGAATCCTTCGAGAAATTTTTTTTTCTTCTATTAGCTACATTCTAGGAAATCTAATCTATGACATTGTGATTCTACATAATATCATAAATTTCCATATACACATCCTGTAAGTAATCCAATGAGTCTAAAAATTTCTTAATTATTTGATTCTGTCAAATATATACCTCGTATTATTCTAAATTATTTTAGATGAGGCTCCTTCTATAGTTTCCAAAATAGTTTGGCACCCAATGCTCTGTCTTGCGACAATTTATTTTTAATTCCAATTCCTCCTTCATTTATAGGTCTACAAATTTTCTTCCATGAGATTACAGAATATTTATTTTTAACACTTATAAAAAGAAATTTCTCATCTTTTTGACCAACTTTGCAAATGCTTCAAATTAGAGTGAAAGACAAGACATGAGATGAATAGGAATAATTGATAGAGTTGCTTTAAGAATTGTTATTACACCTTCCCAAGGTAACCATTTAGTTTTCAAAGCATCCATATTTGTATCCATCTTTTCTCCTACTCCATCACAAACCTTTGTATATCTTAAACTTTTATCTAAAGGAATTCCTAAATATGAGTAGGGCAATTTACCTTCTTTGAAACATGAAATATCAACAGTCTTCCTTTGAGTTCTTTCTTTAACTAAGAAGAAAAAAATATTCAACTTGTCCTTATTTATACTGTGCCCTGACGCCTTTGAATAAGTTTTCAATAATCTCTTAAATTCTGTCTTCCCACCAATCTCTTTTTTCGAAGAACATTGTGTCATCCGCAAATTGTTATGAACTACAATTGGAATTATAGTGGTAATATTTATGCCTTTTATGATTCCATTGTTGTGTGCTCTTGTCAAGGATCTACCTAGTGCCTCTACCATTATTATAAATAGGAAGGGGGAAAGTGTATCACCTTGTTGAATACCTATTGATCTTTGAAAAAAACCATGTGAAGATCCATTTATAAACACTGGATATTTAGTACTTGATATGCAATTAAAAAACAAATTAATCCAAGCATTGTTGAACCTAAATGCTTCCATGCACTTACAAAGGAATCTCCAATCTACTTTATCATATTCCTCTTTAGTGTCTAAATTAATTATCATGTTGGGTTCTTTTATTTTCTACACTGTGTGGATGGCTTCCTAAGCTATTATCACCCCATCAAATATTGACGTTTTTGGGACAAAACTTCTTTTCTCTTTTTATATTATGAATGGTAAAATGTGCTTAAGCTTATTTTCTAAAGCTTTGGTCAAAATTTTATAAATTATGTTGCATAAAGATATAGGCTTAAATTCATCTGAAAATTTAGCTTTTTCCTTGTTGTCTCTAATGCCTCTATCAATTTTGTTCCACAAATATGCCAACATTGTTGGTGAAAAGTTGTTGGAAAACCATCTGGACCTAGGGCCTTGTTAGCTTGAAGTTGGTTAAGAGCTTTCTTTATTTATTTCTCATTAAATTTAGCATTAAAATATTTGTTTTGTTCTTCTGTTATTATCTTAGGAATTCCTTCTATCATCTTTTTCTGAGTTTCATAATCTAGTTCTTTCACATTATTTAAAACTTCCACAAACAACCTAACTAATCTTTTAACTATTTCCTCATGATTTTCTATTAAATTACCATTCCCATTATTTATCTTTTTAATTATGTTGATACTTCTTTGTTTAGTGCATTTATGGAATAATTTTATGTTTCTTTCCCCTTCTTCAAGCCATACCTCTCTAGATTTTTGTCTCCAAAAAAATCTTCTTTTGCTAACACTTCTTCGTATTCTTTTAGAAGTTCCTTTTCTCTAACAAATCTATTTAAATCCATGCCATGTTGTATGAATTCCTTATTTAGTTCTTCAATATTATTTTCAATGCTCTCTTTGACAACAAAGATATCCTTGAATTGCTCTCTATTCCATTTCAACAATTTTTTTTAACTAGCTTAAACTTGGATTCAAAGAAAAATATTATCGATTCTTCAACATGAGCGTTTAACCACCATTTGGACACCATAACTATGAATTCTTCTCTCTTCAACCACATGTTATCAAATTTGAAGGGGCAGTGCACTGGTTAGGATTCTTCTAAGACCTCAAGTTGAATTGGGAAGTGATTACATCAAAAAATTGGCACTGTTGAAGACTTTAATTTAAATGGGAATTGTCTCAAATCACCCTTTAAAAAAACATTGCCCAATTTCTCAGCAATATGACTAAATCCCAACCTTCTATTATTCCAAGTAAATATTATATTATCCATCTCAATTTCCATGATAGCATTGAAATCTCCTCCTAGAATAATAGTTTCATTTTGAAAATTGTCAAAAAAGATTACTCAATTCATTCCATAAGTACAATTTATTTTTTGTTGAGGTAAGACCATAAACATTTATGACCAAAAATTTGATGTTGCTATTAAAACTAGTTAATAATCCCCCTTACCAGTTCTAATTGTCTCCCAAATTATATTTTGACTTTTATACACAAGTAAGTAGATGTAGATCATCTCTATCAATTAAATTTTCTCAAATGAAATATTTTTTACTTCTTTAGTTCTCCTACATGTTTTTTTTATGTTGGAACTTAAATAAAAGAAATAGTTTCTAATATCTCATCCCAAAACTCATCATAGTATTATATTATTTATTTTTAATAAGTCATAATTTAATTTATATTTATAATTGTGATGTTATATTTTAATTTTATAATTTAATCATTTTAATATTATATTTAAGGAACGAAGGCTTGAATTTGAAGAGTTGGAGGATGAGCCATAGGTCATTTCAAGATTATTACTTTTGTGGAATGTTCAAGTTTCCAATCACGTATCTATTTTGA
Source organism: Thuja plicata (assembly GCA_018584345.1). NCBI lineage: Eukaryota > Viridiplantae > Streptophyta > Pinopsida > Cupressales > Cupressaceae > Thuja > Thuja plicata. The sequence goes on from MU226892.1 coordinate 185,329, forward strand.
CAAAAAACATTTTTTTGAAAACTTAACCCCTTAAGCCCATCACTCCCATTACAAGATAGAAACTACAGATTTGTTAGGTAAATCACATGCTTTTAGCTAAATCAAAAGATTTATCATCATACCTGATCTCTGTTTGACATATGCAACATAGATGGTGGGGAATTTATGTATAGTTTAGTAACATTATTTGGCATATTATATTATTAACATTACATTTAATCTAAAGTTGACATACTGTATGGGTTGAATATATAGAGATAATGTATGATTGAAATATTTTATTGTCAAAATGGTTACTACTGATCTCTATTTGGCATAATTTATCCTCGGAGACTGAAGACCACTATAACTAATATATTTTTGACATAAGTTGTCATGGACGGAGAGAAATCTATGTTGTCAAAATAAGCAGTTGATCTTTGTTTGATATTCACTCCTTTGGATGGTGTCTAGGCAACCTTAAATTTAAAAATATGTCATCCAAATTTAAAGGGAGAGACAGCATTGCAAGATTCAAATAAATTTATCATGTCTTATTTATCGGTGATGGAGAGGAAGATTTTTGAAATACCTTACTTATCGCTAATTGAGAGGAAGATTTTCAAACCATTGCCAATCTATGTCACAAAAATCTACTGTATTAATGTATTTATCAATAATAATTTGCTGGAAAAGTGAACTTTTTATAAACTCTAAAAATAATAACCAAGAAACTATAGGCATCCAAAGGGAACATACTACTGTGAAGCACAAAGACAATGTGCTCGATGAAACTTTAAAGCATTAATAGAGGCATTTTTTAAATGTGATTTAGATAGATTTCAACCTATTTTTATTTATGGCTTCAAGTTCTGATTTTGTTTAGATTTAAACTCAAATTATTTTTATTTAGGGTCCTCTACTCATCAATTCCCTTATCTCATTTTGGCTTCTTAATGCTACCTCTTCTTCTATAAGTCTGGGTCCTATTCTTCGATATCTTGAGGTGGTCCCTACGTGTCAAAAATTTCCAATAAGCCAGCTTCCATGTTTTGGAAGCTTATTTCTCCTTCTATTTCAGAGACCAAATTTTCTTCTTTGAGAAACCAAGATGGCCCTTCATTATGCCTAAGTTTTTATAACTTCATCAGAAAATCTATCTTCTTTTTTATTCCAAATCTTTTGCTTTTGAAAACTGTCTTCAATGTCCAAAATAGGATATCTCTTAGGAGGTTGCCCATTTCTTATGGCTTTATAATAATCCTATCGACTTAGATTTTTTAGATTCTCATCAATATTTCTTAAAATCCTTGTCATGTCCAACAAAATGTCTCTATGAAAACCTTCCTGTAAATCCTCTCTTCCTTTACCTTACTCACTCCTACATGTAATAATATTGCAAGAAAGCCCACTAAAATTTTAGTATGAACCCTAAATTTGTGGTCTCTTGTGACAAAGTCTCACCCCAGTATGCCTAATATTACCTTGACCAACATGATATGTGGGTCCTCTAAAACTTCTTGCATCCTCTACTCTATTATATCCTCTAAAAAAGCAACATGTCTTTTGGGCCTTTCTACCTTGAAAGGGATGGGAGACTCCATGATGAATTTTCTTGCTAAATTTGTGTTACTTCATTTCTATGACTAACCCAACTCTTTACCGAATAAGCCAACCACTTTTGTTTAGCTCCAAAAGATGTTTTTAATAAGCACCAATTATTCTTTGAATGCTTCGGCCCCTTCCCTCTGTCAAAACTCATGAAATGAAAATAGAATGAAGAAAAATTCCAAGGATAGAAAAAAATAGTGAGCAACCAACCTCAGTCATATTCAATAAATACATTTTAATGAATCCAATTAAACCCCTTGTACATTCTTTCTTTTCGTGCTTATATTTTTCCAACTTCATATTGTTGTTATATTTGCTTAAGATTCCATGACTCTCCCTAATTGATATACTTTATTCTTGCTAAATTCAGTGTGGGCCTTGTAACTATGCAAATATAGATGGTGCCTTCTTCTTAGCCCCATCTCAAAAAGAAAAATTTCCCACAAGAACGTTTCTCCATCTCTATATCTCTTTTCTATCATTGTGAGTTGTCATTTTGTGTATTAAATGTTCTCTCAATTTGAGTTTCATGTCCTTGAAATTTTAAAGGGATTTGAAAGCTTGCTAATTTATTCTAAGAAGGCTCTAATGGTGCTTGTCAGTTTTTCTCCTGCAACCATCATATCTTCTGTAAATGCTTCAATCTCCACTTCTGAGATTTGATCACCATATTTCCCTGACCAATAATGGACATCAAAATATGATGCCCATTGTATAAAATAAAAATAAATTTTGTACCCACTCTACCATTAAATGACTCAATTAAAAATTCAAAATCTTTCCTTTTGAATTGCGCACACATAACTATTTCAAAATTCCATTACCTCCTCTCTATGAAATTTTTTGCCTGTTGATATTTTACCATGGCATCCATCTTGATGTTGACCCTTCTTTAAAATTTATATGATATTTGTGTTATACACTGAATTTGCGCCTCTGATCTCAAGCTCTCTTGGTCTTGATAATCCAGTATAACAAGGGAATCATCTCTAGGTTGTGGGACCTATGCTAACTGAGATGAGACCTCCAGATTCTAGGCT
>MU226892.1:252238-264953 GCA_018584345.1 Thuja plicata
CTACAAGGTATTTTGTGAAGTTAGTTCAATAGAGATACATGACAAATCAGTGTCCACAATAACAAATACTGTGTTATCAGTCATCTTACAAGGTAAAACCTGCCTGAGCATCTGTGGAGCTCAAAAATGAAGAAGGATGTTGTTTAATCCTTAGCAATTAGGCTTTTCTTGTCTCTGAACTGTGAATCAGGATTAACAGGTAACAAGGTTCAAAAAAGTATATCAAGCAGTCTAGTTCATACAAGAAAAATCCCTAACAGGAGGTAGTGGAACAATAAGAATAATTTCTAGAAGAATCCAATGAACCTATGCAGTGAGATGACACTTTTTATGTACATCAATTAATTGGGGATGTTATTCTTGATGTCCCTAACCTAGTGCAAAACATTGAAGTACAAAATACTGGTTTATCACAAACAGGACGAGATGAGGTTGAAATTTTAAACATGAGGATTCATCCTCACCATCTAATATAGAGAAGACAGAGGAATTGATTTCTGAGAAGGAAGATGAGAAAGTTGTAGATAGTCAGCAGGAGGATACTTAGAAAAAGACTGAAGAAGAACTTGAGATAAAAATGAAATTAAGTCTTGGAGAGTCAAGTGTAAAGAAGAGACATAAACCGGTGCCTGTTGAAGAAGAGGAAGTTGAAAAAGATGAAACACCGACCACATCGGTGGATATATCTAAATTGAAACCTAAGGAATGGATGAAATTCTTAGAATAATTGAATGAAAAAGGTTGGAAGAGACAAGTTGAGATCTAAGAAGAGAAGACAAGAGTCTTAAGGCAAGCTAGGGACATTCTAGCTAAGTTAGTACCTGAGGTATAATATGATGAAGATGATTCTCCTATTGATCATATGGATACTCTTATCAACCCAATTTTATATCAAGGCCTAGATTTGCAGACAATAGCTATAAAAATTGCAGAGAAGAACTTAGAGAAGAATATTATAGGTAAGTTGGTGGAGAAGATAACTATAGATTGTAACAAATAAATATATTTGATAAAGGAAGTTAAGTCTACATTGACTGAGGTAGGTCGGTTGTTTACCAAAGTATCAAGGTATTCTAATTTTGTTTAATATTTGGAACAAAGAACAACAGAAGCTCAGAAGGAGATGGAGAACCTAAGAGGTCAGTTTGATTTGAAGGAAAGCTCAATCACTACTTTCAGTAGTCAGGTAAAACAAATTTCATACAAGATGAATCAAATTCAGCATGAGCAAGACAACATAATGCTTACCCTAATGGAACTTCAATCCTCCTTATCACCTATAGAAGAGGTCATGCAACTTAATGTGATGAAGGTAGAATACATTATTTCCTTACCAAACTTGAGCACTCTAGATAGCATGGAAGACATTTCTTCTAGTATGACTAAGCAAATCATTTCTTTGGGATACTTGTAGAAGGCATGGGAAACATTATTTGATTCAACAAAGATAAACTTCAAGGTGATCTTTGACAGGATGTAAGTAAGATTTGTTTTAGTGTACATATTTTAGTTTAAGTACATTTGGCATTGTTTTCAAAGGTGGAGTATATATATAGGGAGTATTGGGAGCATTAGTCTATATTATTCTATGGTATATACCGATAGGGATTCATATGTTGGTACATATTATTTTGCTATGATCTTCTAGTATTGAGATTGTGATTGCACGATTGTAAGTAGTTAGCATGTGATTATTGGTATTTTGATGGATTTGTAGGTGCAGTCATAAGGATTCACTTATTTGGTTTTCATTGATGGCAACTAAGTCAGCACATTCATGAAATACAACAATGGAAGTAAAGACACAATTGGTAAGAAGGTAATGCAAGAAATTGTCTAAGTCTAGAAGATCTGTAGTCAATGAGAACATCACTTGGTGGTAATCATGGTAGAAGTGGAATTATGAGGAGTGGTCAGAGATATTGCATCAACATGTTTATATATTAGAGTGGTTCTAACCACAACTCATTTGGTTGATCGGTAAAAGATTTTTTTATGTCACAAACATTAAGATAGGTAGAACACTTGAGTTCTTGAGTAACATTTGGTAAATCACATATTGGTGAGTGGTATAGTATGTGTGATGATATCTAATGATTTGATGATATGGAATAGAGGTTATGGATTTAATGTTTTTACATCTATGTGTTCGATGCAATCATTTAAGATGGATTCAAGGTATTGCATTGGAGAATTCAAAACGTGTTTGACAACTTTGGAGATATAACTTCTAGATCTTATCTTGATATAACGTGGTCATGATAAACTGTGTTATACATTGATATTATCACTTTGACAGATAGTGCTTTCATGGTAAATTATTTGAAGGTCTTTTTTCGTGTGTTTAATATTGGTGCAAGTTGTGTATATATTGGGAACTACTCATGTTGAAATGTTGTTGCTGTGGGTGATGTTATTAGGGTTTTGTGATTTCAATTTGAGGTTGAAATCAGAAAGTTGATAGAAAGAGAGTAGAGAGAAGTTATAGAGTACAAAGAATAGATTGGATTTGACAAGAAATAGGTGCTACATCTAGATCACTCAACTTGGTGTTCCCTAATATTTGCAACAAGAAAAATCCATTAACTGGGTGAACTCTAACAAGTTTTTTTTTTTAAATCCCTTAACCGGGTGAAATATTAATTGGGTTTTTAAATCCTATAGAAAGGTAGATCATAATTGATCTAATTGTACTCCTAATAGTGTACTAGTCACTCCTAACAGGCTGAGCCCTTAGAAAGGGTGATTGTAGCTCCTAATAGGGAAAACTCATTTACTGCAGTAGTGTTTTTGTGGGTGTCATCCACACTGTGGTCTTCTCCCTGTAACCAATGGTTTCCATACTAAAATATGTATGTCATGTGTGATGATTTTTTGGATGCTTGATATTACTTTATTTTATGTGTTTGTGATGCAGATGGTTTAGGGCTCTAGTGATTTCTTTCCCAAAGTACTTCCAATCCCTTCCAACCATCGAATGGTTACCTCTCCTTGTGTTATTCTCCAATATGGATCTCCAAGACCCACTCTATAAATTTATCCTCCTAGGTATAGTTGACTTGTGGAAGACACCAATACTCGTAGGTTCAACTAGTCCAACTAGTTCTTCAATTTCCTAGGCTTCTTCACTAGATCTTTCCCCTCGAATCCCAAACCCTTTCTTAGGATCTTCTAATACATCCTATATAATATTTTATATGTCCTTTTCCCATTAAAATTCTATTAGAACCTTTGCCCACACTTTTGGATACTTTACCAATCCAATTGGTATCAAATTCACTAGGAGGCCTAATTGGCTTATTTCCTAGTAGGTCAAAATTCACTATTTTTGGTATAAAGCTCCCAAATATCCCAAAAAACTCCATAGAAGACCTTGAAAATATTCAAGGTATCTATCAAATCTTCTAGAATCCAAAATCCTAGCTTCTGAAGGCACCCACAACCCTAGTATTCACCAGGCCCTAGTTTTTAGCCTATTAATTAAGCCTTTGGACCAATCTGAACAAAATGTCACCAAATGAGTCTTCAAACTTTGTTTCACCATACCCACCTTTTTATCCTTCAAGGAGACTCTTGAGGGATTCAGCACATGCCTCTAAGTCTTTTTCCCAAGATCATGGGTGCTTGAACCAAATCCAACTTCATCCTATCCAGGCTCACTTGTTCCTAACAGTCAGCCATAGGGCTCCACTATTGGTCTAGAAACTTCATTGCAACAAAAAGAATGGAAAAAAAAAAAAAAAAACTTATATATAGACTCTAACCCTTCATACCCTATGGTTTCAGCCATTTCCACTAGTGGATGCTTCGGTTAGAGCCATTTTGGCACTGTGACTCTGTAAATGGGACTTACAAACCAATGACTTCAAATCTCCTCTAACTCTACTCTACTATAACTTCAAAGAAAACTAAAATATGAAAAAGAAAGCTATTTTGAAACACTACACCCCATGGGGTCCTATCTCCTTTACCAATCTATACACGACTGTATAGAATGTAGAAAGCACTGTGAATTACAAGAATACAATCAAAGACATCTGTACAAAGGTTCACAAAATGAGTTCTGCAATCCAAAACTTCATTAACCTTTGAAAATTATCAAATTTGTGCTCATATATCGAGAATGAGTGGTTATAACCGCTCTAACTTCATTTTTTGACTTCTTGCAAAAAGTTACAAAAGTTGCTCGAGGAACTTTTGAAAGTTGCTAGCAACTTTTAGCATTTTTTCTTTTTGACTCTTTTAGTCAACTTGATGCATCAATTTGACTTCCATGACCTTATTTAGGTTACCTAAGGTCCTTAAAGACACTATAAACCCAAGTTACCCTAAAATAGCAACTTTTCCCTTTTTAGGCCAAATTGACCATAATGTCATTTATGAGCTCATTTGGCTCTTACAAACATGGAGATGAACCAAATTGGTTCCAACCTAGTGGGAATTATTCTAACTCACACAAAACACCTAACATAACCCTAAATCAAACTAAACACATCACAATGGGAGGTTCTCTGCACCATACTCCCCTGGGATAAAGAACTTAAGTCCCTTGAGTTAGGACGTCTTCAATGCTAACCCCATGCTTCAGAATGTCTGCCTCTATCTTTCAAGTGGCCTCAGCTTTAGGTAGTCCCTACCACTTGATGAGGTACTCCTTATAGGTACCCTTCCTTGTCTTCTTGATCACCTTAGAATCCAGTATACTATCCAATTGCAGTGGGATTGGGGTAGGAAAATCTTTGACCCAATCATCATCTCCTAAATCTGTAAGAGTGGTTTGACCTATGTTTAGTGATGGTCCCTTATAGGGATACAGATCACATACATTAAAGACTGGTGAAATGCCCAAATAAGGAGGCAATTCCACTTCATATGCATTATTTCCATACTTGTGCAATATCTTTAAGGGTCTTATCTTCTTCATGAGTAACTTGGTAGGTTCTCCCTTGGGTAGTATTTCCTTCCTGATATAAGAAAGTACTAGATCCCCCACCTTGAACTATAAATCTCTCCTTGTATGATCTACTTTGGACTTATACTTCTCTCCTTGGTTTTGTAGGGTCTTTTTGACTTGATCATGTAACTCCTTCATCTATACTGCAAATGAATCTCCTTGAGCACTCCTCTTTTCTTTTAAAATGAGATCCCTCAACTCTAAAATCCCTCTAGGATTATCCCCATAAACTATCTCAAATCAGATTTTACTAGTACTCCTATTAATGGAGACATTATAAGCATATTTTGCCTACCCTATGATATGATCCCATGACTGTCCATGCTACTTTGTCAAACATCTTAGCAAGTTCCCAAGTGACCTATTTACTACCTCCATTTTTCAATCTGATTTTGGATGGTAGGCTGAAGAGAAAGACAAGTTTGTACCTACTATATTCCATAGGGTCCTCCAAAAGTGACCCACAAACTTACTATCTCTGACACTTACTATATTCAATGGAAAACCATGGATTCTTACAACGTCTCTGAAGAATAGGCCTGCAATATGTGAAGCATCATTGGTTTTCTTGCATGGCATGAAGTGTGCCATTTTGCTAAAATGGTCCACCACAATAAACACATTGTCATGACAGGTAGAAGGTATTGCTTGCATATCATGAATCCACAGTCTGTCGAGTAAGATATTGTATGCAAGGGGGCCAACGTAAACTATTTGGAATAAAATATCTTTTTGAACAGGGCCAATCCTAATAGGAAGGACAGCCAACCCCTTGGAACTTCTTTTTGCCTCATCATAAGCTTTGATGGTGATCTTTTTCATGGTATCTATGACTTGTTCAGAATAACCCAACTTTTTCAAAGGACTCAAGGAACAAATATTAATCCCAGCACCCCCATCTATCAACATGTGCCTAACATAGGTTTTGTGGATCATGACCTCAATATGAAGAGTGAGATTGTGTGGGTGGCTCAAAGCTTTATAATCATCCTATGAAAAAGTAAGACAATGAGGGATAGCAATATGGTTAACCATGTTCTGGAATTGATCAACGTCTAAGTTGTTGGGGATGTTCGCTATGTGCAAAGCATCCTCAAAGACTTTCTTGTGTCTTAGGGACAACTCTAAGAGATCAAAGATCAAAATCTAAGCTGGGGTTCTTTGCAACTGATCAACAAGATTATAGCTCGACTTAGGATTGACTGCTAGTTTTAAGGTGACATTCTTGGATGCCACTTGCTTTGGTTTACTTGGTTGACTTGAACTGGGTCCTCTAATGACAAGGGGACCTTGACTTCATGTGACAGCATTGATATTTTGAGATGACACTCTAGAGTTAGGACCCCTTAGCACCACTACGGGTTCTTCATCAAAGATAGGAGGAGAGTCCATGTCTAGATCATAACCATAGGGATCTTTATCCCTCGTCATGTTTACATTCTCTTCTACAACTTCAAGCATATTGAGAACATTCTCTGCATCCATGTGAGTGTAATTGATCTTAGCCTTGCCATTCTTAGGTTTAGAGGTTTCCCCCTTCTCATACTTGGGAAAAGGTTCTTTGAATGCCTTATGATTGGCATTGGTGTTCAATCCATCTACCTTAAGTTTACCATTCTCAATGAGATCTTGGATGTTATTTTTGAGTTTCTAACAGTTTTCAATATCATGTCCAATGCCATTGTGAAACTTGCAAAAGGCTTTCTCATCCCACCAATGTGGCTTAACATTAGTATATAATTCTTTGCAGGATCTTGAGGATGCACAAGGTTGTTGGAAATGAGTGTTTTCAAGACATCCTCACATGAATCACCAAGTTTTGAAAACTGATGTCTCTCTTTCTTAGGCCTATCTTGGTATCTTGGCTTGTTCTCTTGTTGATTAGATGAATTGAGTTTCATATCTTGAACAGCACTAGACAAGTGGAGCACAACTTGATCTTTGGGTTAGGAGGAGTCCACATCTCCATCATTGACCACTTGTTTGTTCCTATTCTAATGTGAGTTCTTTCCTTTATCCTTGTTAGGGTTGTTGTTATTTTGACCATTGTTGTTGTTTTGTTTCCATGTTTGGTTAGAATTCCTTTTTCTTTCAAAACATCCTCAATCCTACGTGTGGTTTCAACCATGGTGTCAAAGGAATCAAAAACCATCTTCCTAACTTCATACCGCATTTTGGGAACCAAGTTGCTAACAAGGATGTCAATCTTCTCATTTTCAGGGATGGTCCTAGAGTAGTGAGAGCATTTTCATCTCCACCTTTGCAAGAAAGTAACAAAGGATTCCCCTTGATTTTTCATTAAGTTGCATAAGTCCAACATGGTGATAGATCTTGAAAGGTTGTATGCAAAGTTTTGGACAAATATATGGATGAGCTCTTTGAAATTCTTAACGGGGGGAGTTATGTTGGTGAACCATTCCATCGCTTGACCCTTAAGACTCCTTGGAAACAATCTCATGAGGTACGAGTTATCTTGATGGAACTCAAAACTCATGGTATAGAATTGACGCACATGATCATGTGGATCTCCATTCCAATCATACTTGTCATATTGAAGGATCTCAAACTTTCTAGGGAAGCCTTTCATGCTAACACTTTTGTCAAAAGGATTAGGACAAATTGAATCAAGTGAGAATGAACTCTTGGGTGCCAACATCTTTTCCATCATACTCTTAATTTTTTTGATCTCTTCTTCTTGAGATGGACCTTGCTTCTTAATCTTGTTGTCAACATCAAAGTTGTAGGGGACTCTAGCGCCGTTGTTGATTAAACTCTCTAGGAACTTGTCTTTCTTTTTCTCTAAGTATCTCTCCACATACCTTTGGAAGAGTGGTTCTTTTTGTATCTTCATGAAGTCTTGGGAGTTGAGATCAAAACTCGAGCTACTACCCCCATATTGTGAACCATGGTGAGCACATTTTGAAGGTTGTCTTGAGTTCCTAAGAGGTGTTCGTCTCATATAATGATCATGTCTTGAAGCCCTTCTCCCTATAGAGCTAGGAGATTGTGAAGGTGTTCTTGAACATCTTCCACTTCATGGAGTCCTAGGAGGGGTGGATGGAGGAGATTTGTTTCCACCTCCAACATGCATATTGTTAAATTAGTCATTAAGTTGTTGAGCCAAGAGTCTATCTTGCTCCTCCTGGAAGGCTTTCCTTTCTGTCTCCAACAAATTTTGTCTCTCCAACTCTAGGAGTCTAAATTTCTCTTCCTTTTCAGCTTGTTCAGCTAGGAAGGCCTTCTTTTCATGCTCAATTTTCTTAAGTCTTTCACTTGTGTATCTTAAATATCTTTTGAGTGGTGAACTTGGTCTTGAATGTCTAAAGAAATCATTGGTGTATGTTGCATTCACATGAGTGTCACAAGGTTCATCATGTTTGTTTTCATGTTGTGATTGTTCTTCTTGATAGGCTTGCCTCTTACCTCTTTCATCCCTTTGGTGTGCATCTAGATATCTAGTTGAGATAAGGGGTGAGACTGGTCAACTTTCAAAAGAGGAACTGCTAAATGAAATGTATCTCTATGTTTTTAAAATATGTCATCAAGGAATTTATCCATTTCTCCCCTCTCATCGAGTCATTGTGTAACTCATATCCATATCTTAGCGAGAAGATGCTAAGGGTGTACTCGACTCACTAAGGTTACTCTTGGAATCAAACCAAACTTCTGAGTTGTTCCTGGGTGATTGATCAAATACGGGTTATTTTCCCTTACATTTTTGGCAAGTTTGAACTAAGGGTAATTGGTAAAAGACTACTTGAGGTCGCTTTCCTTGATCTACTTGATATATTTTTATAACTGGCATGAAAGAAAAGGTACTAGGTGGTGGGATGACCCTAAGAAACATTGGTACCAAAATAGGATAGTAAAAGCACTCACTTGTCCAAAAGAGAGGTGATAAGATAGAATTTTGCAAGAGGCATAAACCAACACTACCACAGAAGTGTCCACTGAATGGGTGAATACCCTATCACATATGGATCAAGAGGATGATTTACCCAAGTTATATTGATTGAATTTGAATTTGTATGGAAGTGAATGGACAAGAGATTACTAAAACTCTCCAAGCGTGTTATCAAAGGATCCAAAAATTTATCTTCTCAACAAGGATGGTTTTGAGCTCACCAACTCCAAGAAAAGTCACTTGTGAAAACAAAGATTACTAGTTCAAGAGGTCAAAATGCAAGAATCCAAAGTGAAAACAGGCTTCTAACAGTGGGGTAAGTAACCTAATATGACCCGGATCAACTGAGGAAGAATGGAAATGATAGGATAGCAAATCGAGCAAGTTGACAGTTTAACACTTAAGAGTGCAAATTTTGAGTTGTTGATCATTTTGACATTTGCTTTGATATTTGGTATATTTTTTGATGTTTCACTCATGCAAGACACATAAAGAAGATTGGTTGGTTGTTAAAATAATAGTCACACCACAACCTAGGTAAGCCATGGCAATATCTGTTGAATTCCCACTTGAACCAAAGTTTAGCCATGCCTACTCATAGCAGACAACTTAGAAGCTTGGAGGCACAGGCTCCTCCTTATAGTGCACTCACTTCTCATGCACACCAAGCTTCCAATCCCAAGGTTAATCACTTCCCAAGTTATCGTTGTCTTTGCTAAGAGCCATGAAAATGTGGGACATCTTAATCAGTCTCTGACCTTCCGCACCAACAGATAGAGGGTTTTTGGATACTACAACAAAGTTCTTTAGTCAAGGCATCTGTTCAGGTGGTTATACTTGTGGCAGGTTAGCTCCGTTATGGAGGCCTCCTAGCCTATAGAAGTTACATTCTATAGGTTTTAACGCACCATAAGGGTACTGAGGGAGATCTTCTTTCTGGTATAACACAATCAACACCTATTCATTGTGAGATTAATCACAGTGACATCTTTTATATACCGGTTCGGAAGGGCTTGGCTTTAGCTTGTTACAGGTTGGGCAATCCACTCTCACCAGCTCTATTAAAGCTCTCGAGAGGTATCCATGCTAAATGATTTGTATGGATTTCTCTTTCACCCAAGATCTGCGAAGGCTAGGGGAGAGGTTACGTCCATGCAATTCCTTGGGATTAAAAAACTAGAAGACACATCAAGCAGAATAAGAAAATGAAAATAATGTTTCTAGATTTCTGATCATCCCAAAAGAGTGAGATCATAGTTTCCTAACATTATTGTCATCCCTAAAATACCAAATAGAATTTCATTTTAAAAAGTCTTGCATGTGTGTTCCTATTTTAATAAAACAAAACTAAGATGCAAGCACAATGTTTAGTGTTCTATCGATCAAGGCAACCTGCAAAACGATTCATAGTCTGTGTTTTTAGTCTTCTTTTTCAACATCTTGCAAACCACTATTAGGCTGTAATCAACAAGATAAGCCAAAGAATAAAAAATCCCAAAACTCATCAACATTAGAAAAATCACAAAATCATAAATCTGATTGCATATTCAGAAACTAGATGAAAAATAACGCACTTTCAAAAAAGAATGCACTCATAAAGGTACGAAGCTCTGAAAGTTGTAAAATGCAGGATTAGGCAGGTACAATCATTAAAACCTACCATTTATGCTAAATCTGGAATCCAAAACCAGAAAATAACTCAAACCCAATAATCTTTAGGAAATTCTACCCAAAATCACAAAATATTGCACTCAATTTGAATCAAATATGAGCAAAATATGATCAATTGAAGTTAGACTATAATACCAAAAAGCTCAATGTTGAAGGCAAAGACTTTTCAAACCCTGCTGACGTCAGTAGACTGCGGCATTAAAATTGACGGTCGTCACAAAAAGTGAATAACCATGCAAAATGAAGGCTTGACGGCCGTCAAATTTAACACAGTAAAAAAAAATCTGATTTTTTTTCGAAAATCTATCCTGGGCTGTTTAGAAAAATCCAAAATCTACCTTGATTTCTGTGCAATGGGTCGTACGGCTTCTTTAGGCAAAAAATATTTTTCCATAGATTTGATTTTGGGTGAAGATAGGTGTGTTTATAGTCGTTTCACACCAAAATGATGACCCAGACATAGTGGTGGAGTTAGATTTGACTCAAAGTGGACGGAAAATAGAATTGAAAGAAAAAGTTAAAATGAGGCCAGAAATTGAATATTTTGCCCCACGGTGGGCACCAAAAATCTATGCTAAAATGTTGACACACTTCTATGAGTCATTATATCCAAGATTGCTCAAGAATGAGGTCTCAAATGGCGAATCATAGCTCTCTATTCATGGAGTGCAAGGGTTTATAATGGAGGTCCTTGGTTTAGACCTAGTTTGTGCCCATGCAAGTACACCATAAAATGAGAGATTCAAAGAGGAAAAGAAAGAGTTCTAGTCTCCATGATCATCAAATATGCATACAAATGAAAATGGAAGCTATTATATATGATAACAATGCATGAAAGCAAACTAATCTATGAAAGGAAATACGCCTGCAAGATTATTCTATGAAATAAAATGAGTCTAATCTAACATGCAAGTGCAAGAGTAATCTAAATGGATTGTCATGGATGCATGAGAGAAGAAGACAAGAAAAGAGAAGTTGCAATGTTCAATCTCAAGTGCTCAAACTCTCCTCCAAAATTGCTCTCCACACCTGTAGCATAACAATAACATAAAATCTAGATTCTAAATGAGAGGAAACTGCGGAGAGGAATGCATCCTCAAGAGCAATGTGGGATAAATCCCTAAAAAGGCAATTAAGAGGAAAAATCCCACCACTTAGAAATATGTGCATTCAAGTGTAGAGAGAAAAGGAATTTTTATCTATTTTTATTTGATTTATTTCCTTTTTCATCACAAAGAGAGATTTAAGTGAGGATTTTATTTATTTAATTAAAAGAGAGATTTTATTTTAATAAAATAATATTATTTTATTAAATTAAAAGGGATGTTTTCTTTTAATTAAATAAGATTATCGATAAAATGATCAAACCTTAGGAAATATTGAAATAATTGAATTAATTACGATTTGATCAAGGAAATTGATTTGAATTGAAAATATTGCAAGGCATTGATTCAAGAAATTGATAAATTGATTCTTTCATTTGATAAATTGAATAATGGGGGCCCATAGTCTAGGCAACCATTTTAGGGTGCATACATATATGACAGTCAAGTGTAACCCATTTTTAACTAATTGGGATAGTTTTATCATTCTGGAGTGGAAAGGTATCCATGTGCCTATCGGTTGGGTGCATCAAGACCAAGCTAACCTCCCACAAAGTAGGGATTTCATCTATTTGTTTCCTCGAGAAGTTTGGATTGAAAAAATTAACTTCGATGGATCTTCCCAAGGCAATCCTGGGCAATCAGGGATTGGAGTGTGTATAAGAGATCATTAAAGAAAAGTATTGGCCATTAAAGCATCTCCTCTGCCTCCAGGCACCAATAGCATTGCAGAAGCACATGCTATGTTTGTTGGTCTAGTGTTGGCAAAGAAAGGTGGGTTTAACAACATACATGTGGAAGGATATTCTATGGTTATTATCAATGCATGCATTAAATATGAGTTATATAATTAGAATTGTAACCACCTGAATTTGGTCTGTCGCAACTATGGACCCTATTTTCCCTAAGTGTGATCATACCCTTGATTTATGTCCAAACGACCCTGTTACTGCTTCACATAATTCTTTTAATCAATTTAATATCCTAGGTGATTTTTATCACTGATTTATATTAACTATTATAGCCATACAATTCAAATCAATTTCGACCAATCAAATCAAATCAAAATCAAACATGGCTATA
>MU226892.1:281557-302384 GCA_018584345.1 Thuja plicata
TATATATATATATATATATATATATAACTTAATAAGGCCCTCAAAAGTTTGTTTAATAATTATATATAATAAGATACTTAGAGATGATTGTCTAACATATATCAGGTTAATACCAACCGAAATGGAGCCCTATTGCTCCTATCACCATCTTGGACACTATGTATTAATTAATCTAGAGCACTTGTACAACACCAAAAGACACAAAAAAAAACCAGCATTGAACTTATCTCTCAATCACGATGAAGACAAGGAGCCCTTGTGTCCTCTTGTTCAGATTCTACCTCCTCCTGAGCATCGTCCTCCTCATCGGCCTCTTCCTCTTCCTCATCCCCCGCCTCCTCTTCCTCTTCATCATCTCCCTCACCTTGTATTACCTTGTATGCTTTTTAAATATTTTACTCATTCACATTTCTTTTATTGACTAAAAGAGGGGTAAAAATTTATTGAAAGCCAAAAAGAACAATACAACAAAGAGCTCTAAAGAGCCATATCTTGAACAACAAGTTGATCTAGCTTATGAGATAAATCAGGTGGAAGGAGCCTTTGGTCAACAATATTCCAGCCTTGCCCCTGCTCAGAAGCCCATTTAGCTAGGCAGTCAACAACACCATTCCACTCACGGGGGATATACGTAAAAGTGACAGAGTCAAGAGACCTGCATAACTGAAGAATTTGCTTAATAACCAAAGTCAGCTGCCAACAGACATCAAAAAGCTCTTGTCGATTAAGTAAATTCACTATAATTTGTGAATCGGCTTCACGGATAATCCTACGCCAACCACGCAAAAAACAATGCTCCACAACCACCAGGATGGCGAGGGCCTCCATGAGATTGTTGGTATGAAGATCTTTGTGAATAGAAAAAAGAAACTGGACATCCCCAAAACTACTAAATCCAACTCCCCCAATGCCAGCAGGACCAGGATTCCCCCGAGAGGAGCCATCAGTATTGATTTTAATAACTCCAGGCAGAGGAGGAGTCTAATGCCCCTCACGATTAGCCCGCTAAGGGTGATGACTGGCTCTACTACCATAGCGGCGGGTAGCAAATAGAGGAGCCCCGCCATGTAGAGGAAAGGAGAGGCGAGTGCAAATATCCACATCTCCAGGATCCAAACCACCCATTCCCTCAGACTTTGCCTGAACAGTCTCATGGAGGGAATGAACAATTTTCCCCCACAGGTGCAAGACTCCAAACTTAACATCCTGAAAGATTCTCTTGTTTCTTTCCAACCACACATGCCAAAGAATGAAGGAAGGGCCAATAGCCCAAGCACCCTATAGAAAAGAGGACTTAGAAGGTGAATGCCCCAATCTATCCCAAAACTCAGACAGAGAAGAAACATACCAGCACGGGTGGCCCCACGCAAACCACCAAAAGTGCCAAATTTGCTTAATAAAGGAGCATTGAAAGAAGAGGTGTGAAACAGACTCCTCACCATCACAACATAACACATAGATTGAGGGGCCATGGAAGCCACACTTATAAATATTATCCCAAATGAGGCAGCGATTGTGAACCACCAACCAGAGGAAAAACTGACCCTTGGGCCAAGAGAGTGAGTTCCAGACTTGCTTCCACCAGTGCACCTCAACATCGCCAAACAACAGCCTAGAAAGCTTGAAGTACCCTGAAGAGATAGAATACTTACCAGAAGAAGCACCTCCCCAAGCTAAAACATCGGGATCCTACAAAGAGCTATAGTCCCTAGAGGCAAGAATTCTTCCATCTATAACCAACAGCGAGGCCTAGATTGTAGGCCTCCTTGTAATGAGCCACCTTATCCCAGCCAGCAAGAAGGAAAGAATCATAGAGAGCCTATAGGTACAGATGAGAGATCAGAAGAAGAGGGTTTCCATTCCAAGAATCACTCCACAACAGAGCCTCTATTACAAATCTAGAAAAGGCATCACTTCACTAAGTGGGCACCTTTCTTGAGGGTACTGCACACCATAGAACCACAACACTCCAAAGGAAACCTCAGGATATTAGAAGGATCAACTCCAGGGAGGTACTAATGCGACAAGATGTGAGCCCAGAGCTGAGACTGGTAGGAGCACCAACACCAGTAGAGTTTGGCAGGAAGAGCTTGGCCACTCAATTAGCAGAATGAAGACCCAGGCCTCCCTCCTTCTTGGGCCTACAGACAGTATCCTAATTAATAAGGCTCCATTTAGAATTTTGCAGGTTCCTGCTCCAAAGAAATTGTCGAGATAGGGCATCAAATGCCTTTAGAAAGTAAATAGGGGCTGCCTAAACCATGCTTATATAGGTAGGAAGAGAGTGAATCACATATTGGAGGAGAGTCACCCATCGAGCCATAGAGAGCCATCTATGAGTCCAGTGATTAACCTTATGGCGCAACTTATCAAGAAGGTTCTGCCAAAAGATCCTGGGTTGTCTTCCCACCACAATAGGGATGCCCAGGTAAGTCATAGGGAGAGAATGAATTTGAAATCGGAGGATAGCAACAATCCTCTACTGTATAGGCCCAAGAGTATTGAAGAAATAAATGGAGGACTTATGGTCATTGATTTGTTGACCAGAAGCAGACAAGTAAGTATCCAAAGTGATCCTAAAAGCTTTAGCTTCCCGAATCTGAGCTCTACCTGCAAAAGCAGTATCATCCACAAAATGGAGATGAGAAAGATTGGGCAAACCGTGTCCCCATTGCCAGCCATGTATCACATTTTGGGAAACTTGAGATTTAATAAATCTGCCAAGGCCCTCTGCCATAATAATAAAAAGGTATAGAGAAAGAGGATCCCCTTGTTGAAGACCCCGAGAGGCCCGAAAAAACTCAGAGGGTTCACCATTGAGAAGCATAGAGAAGGAGGGAGAAGTAACACAACTCAAAATCTAGTTCACCCATTCCAAACTGAAGCCAAAAGAAAGAATATTTTTCCATAAAAACCCCCATTTAACTCTATCATAGGCCTTATCCATATCCAGCTTGATGAACATAGAGTGCTCTTTAGAGACAGACATAGAGTGGATGGCTTTAGAGGCAATAACCACTCCATCAAGGATTTGTTTCCTAGCAACAAAACCTCCTTTCTCCTCAGAGATAACCAAGGGAAGCCAAACTTTAAGTCTTTCAGCAATTAACTTAGTAATGACTTTATATACCACATTACAAAGAGTGATAGGCCAGAAGAAGTCAAGTTGATTAGCCCCTTCTTTTTTTAGAATAAGAACAAGGAAAGTAGCATTCAAAGCTCTGAGAATCTGTTTGTTAGAAAAAGATTCTTGGACCATAGCTAAAAGTTCTTAATTAATAATATCCCAAAATTCCTGAAAAAATCAACCAGGAACCCATCGGGCCTAGGGGCCTTCCCCTTTCTCATGTTGAAGACCACATCCTCCAATTTTGACAGGGAGATCAGTCGCATAAGAGACTCATTCATCTCAAGGGTCACAAGAGAGGGAATACAAGACAAGATAGTATTCTCCTAAATATCAGCAGGAGGAGAGTCATCAGAGAAAAGAGAAGAGTAGAACTGAATAGCTTCCCTAGATACAGCGTGTGAGGAAGTGAAGTGTAGTCCATCAGCATTGACAAGATAAGAAATGTAACTCTGATTTCGGCAGCCTTGCACAGATTTATGAAAGAAATCAGTTTTCTTATCCCCTTCCTAAATCCAATCAATCCGAGCCTTCTGCTTCCAATAAATTTCCTCTCTGAGATCCCACTCAGCTAAGTCCCTAGAAGCTTGAGAGTCCTCTCTACGAAGAGCTTCTGACAAGCCAAGATCACGGATCTTTCTGGTGATGACTGCTAGATGATCTTGAGCCCTCTTCTTCATAGTGTGAAGATTACTAAAGCAAGTCTTGTTCCAGTTTTTCAGCTTTCTTTTGACATACTGAAGTTTTTTAGAAAAAGAGAACATAGCACTGACATACACTGGGCCGCCAACTCTCCACCAGTGGACCATGAAATCATGAAGAGAAGAGTCTTGAAGCCACATTAACTAAAACTTAAAAGGGGGATTCTTGGGGATAGAAACAAAAGTAGCAGAGAGCTTGATAGGCCAATGATTAGAACCCCTCCAATCTAGAATTTTAGATGAGAGAGAGAGAGAGAGAGAGAGAGAATACCACTATTCCAATAGCAGGAAACCATAAATCTATCTAGATGTTCTGAGATGGCATCATCCCCAACCCTTCTATTATTCCACGTAAAGAGCCCATTACATGGTTGGACATTAGAAATATGTAAGAGACCCATATTCTCATGAAGAAGCTCAGAAGAGGGCCCCAAATGAGCAAGACCACCTCATTTCTCCTCTAGGCACACAACATAATTGAATTCCCCACCTAAAAATCCAAGGCAAGAAAGGATGGCAACTTTGAACATACCAAATATGCACCCAAAGCCTTATCTTTCCAGGGAGATCAACAGGAGCATACACGTTAGTGACCATAATCAACTCCCCTATCTCTAGGCAAGAGGCAGCCATAGAAAGAGAAGAATGACAAGATAGCCACCAAAGAGGGGTTATTTTCCTAGGGTCCAAACAAATATCAAAGCCACCAGAGTTCCCCTGGGAACCAATACATTGACATTGCCCAAAATACCAAATATTTGTAAAACAATTAACCATGGAATCCACTGAAAGTTTAGTCTCCTGAATACAAAGGATGTTCGGGGAATACTCCGCCACCAACTCATGAATAGCTTTTTGTCTAGGGATGCTATTCAACCTCCTAACATTCCATGAGAGAATGATCATTGATTAGAGTAAGGAAAATGTGCATCCATGGGTTTGACAACCCCTGACTCTACCAATAAATCCCCTGTAAGATGAATTTTCTCTTGATCCCTTTTGTGGCCACTTTTGGAAGGAGTAACAAAAGAGACTTTCTTAAATGGTCTTTGCATCAGACCCAATGCCAGAGAAGATCCTTTTCCTTTCCCAGATGCAAACACATCTTTAACCAAATCTGCTAGGAGAATGTCATTGTCTTGTGGAACAAGTGAAACCACCAGGGAACCAGACTCAGGTCCAATAGGTGTTTCACATGTCTGCTAGAAAACATTCACCTGGTTCATAAGAGAAGCATCTTGGGAAGGAGTCCCCTTATCTGCAACTATTGTATTAGACATAATACATGAAGGAATACCTTCCTCTAAGGCCATTTTATCTAGGACCTCAAATCGGTTAAAACCTATCTCTGATTTCCTGTCTAAAAAGAGTCTCTTATATCCTCTTCCCTTAGCTCAGTTTCGATCAAGAATGGAGCCATCCTTGTCTGAAATAGAAGTATTAACCTGAGCTTTCCCCTTATTTGTAGAATCCATCTGGGCTTTCCCTTTTCCTACAAAGTCAAACGGAGCCTTTGCTTTTCCTGCATGATCATTCTGAGCTTCCCTTTGCCATCATTGTCCATCTTAGGGTCTAAGGAGGAAGATCCCCCAAAACCACCACTGGGTTTCTTAGAAGCCTGAGGGCACATACACTTTAAATGTCCATATTCATGACATATTTGACAGTGGAAAGGTAAAGACTCATAGTCTAACTATTTTACCCAGAACGATGAGCCAACGCAAATTTCCAAAGAATCTGGCAATGGGTTATTCAAATCAATTTCAACACAAATGCGGGAAAAACAAATAACATTTTTGTCAAGGGATTGATGTGAAATCACAGTAGGCGTCCCCAACAGAGTAGCTATTTGACACAAGATGTCCTCTCTCTGAAACTCAAGAGGAAGGCATGGCAAACAGACCCACATAGGAACCTTTGAAGGGAGATCCTCCGCAGAATTGAACCTCGTATGCCAAGGTTTGACAAACAACCAAAATCGGTTCTAAAAATAAGGGTCTCCTTCAAAAACATGGTCTTGATCAGATATGCAAGAGAATACCACCATGAAGTAGCTATTCCTTGCCAATATAATGTCCATATCGCCTTCAATTTGCCATGAACGACGAATCCAGGCTTCAAGAGCAGACAAAGAGATTCAGATCCCAAGAAACTTGTAGATCAAAGCATGCTTAGTCCAGTATTTGACATCTTCCAAAAGTAACTCTAGAGAAATGACCAAAATAGGGTGATCTTAACTCTGAGGTAAAAACCCATTAACCTTTTTTAACTTTGAGCTTTCCCCAACATAAGTCCAATCCATCGGTTGCGAACTTATACCAGAAGAAGACCCGTGAGAAGTCATAGTCCCAACAATCATCAAAGTAGTGGCAGCTCCACATGCAGCCATCAGAAGACAAAGCTAAGAGAGCCCTTGCAAGCGTTTCTCACCAACACTCCACACACAAATGAATCCAACCCAAACCATGGAATCTAGCAAGAGAAAAAGGAACAGCCAAGCAGCAGGCAGCAGATACAACCCACCTGTACACAGCACAGCAAAAAATAGAGCTAAGGCATGGAGACCCTAGCTCCCGCACAACCTCCACGCAGTGCTCATGTTTTTCCACATTCACATTCCTTTTATAGTAGCAATAGGCTTATTGTATTTTTTTTTAACATATTAGATTTTTGCATTCCTATTTTAAAATGTGTGCAATTTTCCATCATCAATATTTCTAATCATACTACATGATCCATCATCTTTTGTTCTTTCAATCTATTGCTCCAAAAATGCAAAAATCTATCATGGTAGACTATGGAAATTATTTGACTATTTTTTAGCATATTTCCAAACCTTTAGTACGTTAGAAAATTTAAAAAATCTATAAAAAGAAAATTGATCGAATATTTAATGTACCATCTAAATTTTTTTATTATTATTGGGAAGTTCACAATATTATGAATTAACTGATAATTGAACTATGTTGAAAAGTACTATAGTTTTGAGAAGTTTACACAATGTAAAATACTTTTGAGAAGCTTATTATTTAGTTTTTGGGTTGGGTAGTAGCAAAAGTTTACTTTTTAGCTGAAAATGTTTATGAAAATTTTGGTTTATATTTGTTTGAATTGTTGAGATCACTCAGTTTGTTTTGAGAGTGATGAATTTCTATAGCAGATGTTTAAGTATGTGAGAATAAACAGGAAATTCTAAGAGCTTATAAGAACATGAAGCTAAATTCTTGAACATCTATTGTAGAAATTCATAGCTCTCAAAACAAAATGAGTAATCTCAGTAGTTCGAACAAGTATAAACTGAAACTTTCATCAAGATTTTCAACTAAAATGTAAACTTTTGCTACTACCCATCCAAAAACTAAATAATAAGCTCCATGCTTCTTATCTAGTAGATCATGATGATAAGAAAAGCTTCCACCAGCACGTTGACGCTCATGACCTGTTCCATGTCTTCCCTTCTCTCCTACATTGGCCCTTTGGTTGAAGACTATGGATTGTCTCCTCTACTCATTTATTTTCCTTATCTCCTTTGGGCTTCTCAGTGCTACCTCTTCTGCTATCAAGTTTGGTTCTTAGTCTTCAATATCCCGAGGAGGAGGTCCCTACATGTCAAAAATTTCCAATATGTCAGCTTCAATGTTTTGCATTCTTATTTCTCCTTCTATTTTAGAGACCAAGTTTTCTTCTTTGAGAAAATCTCTAATCCAAGATGGCCCTTCATTATGTCTAAGTTTTTATAACTTCATCACGAAATCTATCTTCTTTCTTATTCCAAATATTTTGCCACTTTGTCTTCAATGTCCAAAATAGGGTATCTCTTCAAAGGTTGCTCATTTCTTATGCCTTTATCATAATCCTATTGACTTGGATTTTTTAGATTCTCATCGATATTTTTTAAAATCATTGTTATGTCAAGAAAAATGTCTCTATGAAAAACTTTCCTGCAAAGCCTCTCTTCCTTTACCTTACTCACTCCTACATGCAAGAATATTGCAAGAAAGGCCACTAAAATTTCAGTACTAACCCTAAATTTTTGGTCTACTGTGACAAAGTCTCACCCCAGTATGCCCAATATCACCCTAACCAACATGATATGTAGGTCCTCTAAAAATTCTTACATCCTCTACTCTATTATATCCCCTAAAAAAGAAACTTTTCTTTTGGGCCTTCCTACCTTGAAAAGGATGGGAGACTCCATGATGAATTTTCTTGCTAAATTTGTGTGACTTTGTTTCTATGACTGACTCAACTCTTTACCGAATAAGCCGACCACTTTTCTTTAGATACAAAAGATTTTTTCAATAAGCACCAATTATTCTCTGAATGCTTCGACCCCTTCCCTCTGTCAAAACTCATGAAAAGAAAATAAAATGTAGAATAATGCCAAGGATAGAAAAAAAAAAGTGAGTGACCAACCTCATTCATATTCAATAACTGTATTGCA
This sequence comes from Thuja plicata, assembly GCA_018584345.1. Lineage (NCBI taxonomy): Eukaryota > Viridiplantae > Streptophyta > Pinopsida > Cupressales > Cupressaceae > Thuja > Thuja plicata. Next base: position 289,830 of record MU226892.1, read on the forward strand.
ATGAATCCAATTAAACTCCTTGTACAATATATCTTTCAGTGCTTATATTTTGTCAACTTCATATTGTTGTTATATTTGGTTAATATTCCATGACTCTTCCTAATTGATATACTCTATTCTTGCTAAATTTAGTGTGGACTTTGTAACTATCTAAATCTTGATGTTTCCTTCTTCTTAGCCCCATCTCAAAAAACAAAATATCCCATAAGAAATATTCTCCATTTCTATATCTCTTTTCTATAATTGTGAGTTGTCCTTTTGTGTATTAAATGTTCTCTTAGATTGAGTTTTTTTTCATGTTAAATTCAAAAGGGATTTGAAAGCTTGCTACTTTGTTCTAAGAAGGCTCTAATTGTGCTTTCGAGATGTTCTCCTCTAACCATCATATCTTCTGTAAATGCTTCAATCTCCACTTTTGAGATTTGATCACTAGATTTCCCTGACCAATAATGGACATCAAAATACGATGCCCATTGTATAAAATTGAAAATCAATTTTGTACCCACTCAACAATTAAATGACTCGATTAAAAATTATAAATCTTTCCTATCAAATATTCTTTCCTTTCAAATTGCTCACACATAACTATTTCAAAATTTCATTACCTCCTCTCTTTGAAATTTTATGCCTGTTGATATTTTTTCCTATGGCGCCCATCTTGATGTTGACCCTTCTTTAAACTTTATGTAGGATTTATTTCTAGTATAGTATAAAATTGTCTCTGCTAAAATATGAAATTTGTCTTTGCTAAAATCTTGATCTTGATATGTTGCAATAAATTATGTAAAAATACAAGGATTCAAAAAAAATTTAACATATAAAGTAGAATCTATGATGCCTTTCTTGTATCCTACCATACTCTCATGTTTTTTTTCAATAGATAAATTGCATACTTTAACCTTATATCAAAGTCTACAACAAAATCTTATCAACATCTAGAGACAATATTTGTTAAACTTTTCTTATACTTTGACCTCAATGAATTACGTAAGAATCTATGTAACTTCTAATCTTTCTAAATACATCCAATTATGTGATTCCTTCATACTATTTTGAGTTTATTTTGTCTCTTCATTGTGCTATGACATTCTAATTTGGCTTGACTTTACAATCTGTTTATTTTGGATTAGAGAAAAATTATGTTTTTAAGGGGCCCTGCAACCCTTTACAACATAACTAAAGATAAAGCATTAAAGCCCCGAAAAAGACCAGGCTACAAAAACCACAAACACCCAACAAAAAACCAACATCAACCTGAACAGAGTCATCCCCAAAAACCAGCACCACCCCCAAAAACACCCAGCCAAAAACAAAAAAACTAAGGCCACCTACAACATATCTTTGATAATGTTTCCTACCACTACCCCAATTTCATACATTTTCTTCCATGTCTAACACAGAAGAAAGACATCATTGGAAACAAAAGTTTCATTCTTCTTCAAGCTCACCCTAGTGCATTTCCCCAAACCAAGAGGATTGGCATCATTATCATCAGAGTCCTTGTCCAAATTTACAATGGCTTTTGAGGGGTCATTCCCATTGAGATAGCTAACAAGGGTGACCATAATTTTGGTTGTAGTTATCATACCCTAATAGTAAGCCAGGAGGGTTTTCCTTGGCGTACTAGCATTTTTATCTACCTTCTTGTCCATCTCAGTGATCTCCTTCTCCAGGTTGTCAAACCTACCCTTCCTATTGTTTTCCTCGCCTTCCAACTTTTTAATCTTTTCTTTTAGATCATGGTTAGTGGTCAGCAAATACTTGATTTACTAGAAGACCCAGCCATCATACTTCAAAGCATTTTTTACACAAAGACAGGCATCTATAATTTAGAATCATCAAAGGTGTAAGGGTTTTCTTAATTCAAATTCACTGAGTTAGGGGATCCCTTTCGTGACGGTTGGTTGTTTTATTCTATGGAGTCGTCATAGTTAACCAAATTAACACTGTGATAGCCTTCACCCAAAATACTAGCAGTCGTTGGGGATGGGGGATCCTTAGCCTCATTCAGCTCTAAAATATTTTCTCTATGATTCTCAGACTTTTAAAAGAGATTCAGAAATCCAAGCTTGGCACTAAGTGCCCTTTTCTGGTCATCCTCCATCTTATCACAACCAAGATTCACTTGGATATCAATTCCTATTCTGTGACCTCATTAATCTCCATATCATGTCCCTCATATTTACCCCTCTCATCCTACTCTTCCTCATACTCCTCTCTCTTCTCCTGCTCTGAGACCTCTTCCTTTTTTTCTTCGTCCCTTTTTCTAGCATCATCCCCACTTTCATCCTCCTCCTCAATAGTATCCATACCTGTATCGTCATCCTTTTCAAATTCCTTACCAATTTTCATATTTTTTTTTAACTTTAGGTCAAGATGAACTGAACTTTCCCCTTCCCCACTAGGAAACTTATGTTTCCCCTTCAACCGTGATTAGAGAAACTTCTTATTTTTATTCATGGCCAAAATCTTACAGTTCTCATAGATAATTAAAATGAGACCATTATGAATAACCGGGGAACTAACCTTGTTCATATGGTTTTTGAGCCTATCTGCCAATGAATAACAGAGGTAGTAAGGAAGTGAAACCCTCTTTTTGTACGTGAAGTGGTTTAGGAGAACAAAGTGGTTGGTGTGAGCTCTCGTAAACCTCCCATCAACTGTAACATACTCTATGATAATAGTGAGAACATACTTCCACAACTCTTTAATCTATTCTATCTCATAATACCCTAAAATAGGCTTCCCATTGAATCTCACATTCATTATCATCCCTTGGAAAGGTTTTCACATCCCCATCCAAGATCTTTATGTCGCAGTAAAAGCTTAACCCAGCATGCGGCATGCCCGTTACAGTAGCAACGAGCTCAGTCGTGAACTTGAAAATGCACCCATACAAGGAAAAATGGTCCATCGGCCAATGCTCAAATATTTTCTGAACAACCATCTTTTCTCTAACCTTATCATACCCTTTAGGCACTCCATGAAAGGCGTAATCTTGCCTTTTGAAAACTTATTTCCAGACCTATTTACTCCTCAACCTATTTACTGTAATCATCTGGTTCCTCCATGTGAAGATCACCTCCCATCCTCTCAGAATTATCATTCATAGCATCAACCTCACATAGATATCTTTGAGATAAAAAGAAATGCAAATTAATCACAATGAAAAACACCCACAAAGAGTGAGAACTAATCTTTACAATTTATTTTTTAGGAGTGACAAATTTTTGTATTTATATCTAACCATAAGAGCATTAATGGTTATATTAGAATCCCCTTATATTTCCACCTTCTTGGTACCTAATCCCTTATATAAATCCATACATTTTAGAACCACTTTAAATACTAAAATATTTTGACTCTTAATCCCTATCCATCATTTATTCCTTAGAGCATTGATGGTTATAGCATAGTCTCCTTCAATTTACACCTTGTTGAAACCTAATTGCTTACATAATTCTAGGCCCTCTAGAATTTCTTGGAATTATGCAATACTATTTGTATCTATCTCCAAAGACCTGACATATTCTACAATGATTTTTCCATCCCATGAATGAATAATACATCCAACTCTTGAGGCACTCAAGTTGCTTCTCAAAGCTCCATCAAAGTTGAGCTTAACCCATCCTTGTCTCAGTGGTATACATATGCATTGATTTCCAATATTTTTGTTATCCTTTTCATACAAAAGGAGGGGTTAGAAGACCAAATGAGTTTATTTTCATTTTATCATCCCAACTGGAATATTTTTTTTCCTTGTTATTAAAGACTACTTCTTAAGTTTACTATTTCAACTATAACAACCTCTAAATTTATTGATCCATTGTAGTCATTCTATTTTTCTCCTTTAAAATATTCTAAGATTCATATTTCCGTAATGCCCATATCATCAAAGAGGGATATATTATCCTTAAGGAATCAAACAAGCTTGTTGAATATAATCTTTCCCACCCTTTAAATAATTTAATGATGTGTAGAGTCGAATAGCATCTTAACCTAGCACATAGCCATTTCCATCCTTTTATGCAAATGGACATCCTAGGAGAATATGATTAATAGATTCTTTATTATTTTCACATAAAGCACACATTGATGGGTTGTAAAATCCTACTTTCCTAAACCACTCTACTATTAAAATATTTACTTGTAAAGCTTCCCAAGAAAAGGTCCTTTCTTTTGCGAGACAAAGCTTATTTCAATAGAGATTTAGAGGAATTTTTGTCTTTTGAAATACTAGTTTTTCAACCATGGTTTTGTATCCATATTTTGAATTACACTCTCCTAATTTATCCTCATCCCAAATTATTTAATCCTCACCTTCTCTAAATGAGAGTAGTCTATTTTCCATAATTCTCTTAAGTTGAATTAAATCATCAGCTGGTAGATCTATGTCTTCAAATTCTTCCAAAACCATCTTAGAGAATTATTTTTCTTCATTATAACATAGTCTGTAACATATTGTCCCCACAATCTTTCACATTTTTCTCTAATCCTGCTAGTATCCATCATATTATTAATTATTGGATATCCTCACCAAGAATCCTCCCAGAACAAAGTTTTTCTTCCATTAGCTACATTCCAGGAAATTTAATCTATGATAATTCTTCTACATGATGTCATAAAGTTCCATATATGACATCCTCTAAGTAATCCAATAAGTCTAAAAATTTCTAAATTATTTGAATCTATCAAATATTTACCTCTTATTATTCGGACCCATTTTAGATGAGGATCCTTCTATAGTTTTCAAAATAGTTTGGCACCCAATGCTCTGCGTCGCCACAATTGATTTTTAATTCAAAATCCTCCTTCATTTATAGGTCTGCAAATTTTCTTACATGATATTATAGAATATTTATTTTTTAACATATGTTCCTTGTCAAAATAACATTCACATATTTTTTACCAACTTTACAAATGCTTCAAACGAGACTGAAAGACAAGACATGAGATGAATAGGAATAATTGATAGAGTTACTTTAAGCATTGTTATTCTACCTACCCAAGATAACCATTTAGTTTTCCAAGCATCCATATTTGTATGCATCTATTCTCCTACTCCATCCTAAACCTTTTTATATCTTAAACTTTTATCTAAAGGAACGCCTGAATATGAGTTGGGCAATTTACCTTCTTTGAACCCTGAAATATCCACAATCTTCCTTTGAGTTCTTTCTTTAACTGAAAAGAAAGATATATTTTATTTGTCCTAATTTATACTGTTCCCTAACTCCTTTGAATAAGTTTTCAATAATCTATTAAATTCTCTATCTTCCCACTTATCTCCTTTTTCGAAGAACATTGTGTCATCCACAAATTTCTATGAACTACAGATGGAACTATAATTGTAATCTTTGTGCCTTTTATGATTCTATTGTTGTGTGCTCTTGTCAAGGATCTACCTAGTGCCTCTACCATTATTATAAATAGAAAGGGGGAAAGTGTATCACCTTCTTGAATACCTCTTTATCTTTGAAAAAAGCCTTGGGGAGATCCATTTCTAAATAGTGAATATTTAGTACTTGATATGCAATAAAAAATCAAATTAATCCAAGCTTTGTTGAACCCAAATGCTTCTATGCACTTACAAAGGAATCTCCAATCTACTTTATCATATACTTTTCTAATGTCTAAACTAATTATCATGTTGGGTTCTTTTATTTTCTACACTATGTGGATGGCTTCCTAAGCTATTATCACCCCATCAAATATTGACCTTTCTAGAACAAAACTTGTTTGTTCTTCTGATTTTATGAATGGTAAAATGTGCTTAAGGTAATTTGCTAAAGATTTGGTCAAAATTTTATAAATTATGTTGCATAAAGATATAAGCCTAAATTCATCTAAAAATTGAGCATTTTACTTTCTTGGTATTAAAGAAATAAATGTGTTATGTATTTCTTTTTAAAAACTACCTCCATTCCTTGCTGCCTCTAATGCCTTTATCAAATTTGTTCCAAAAATCTGCCAACATTGTTGGAGAAAATCTATTGGAAAACCATCTATACCTAGGGCCTTGTTAGGGTGAATTTGGTTAAGATTTTTCTTTATTTATTTCTCATTAAATTTAGCATTAAGATATTTGTTTTGTTCTTCCATTATTATCTTAGGAATTCCTTCTATCATCTTTTTCTAAGTTTCATAATCTGATTCTTCCACATTATTTAAAACTTCCATAAACAACCTAACTGATCTTTTACCTATTTCCTTGTGATTTTGTGTTAAATTACCATTCCCATCATTTTTCTTTTGAATTATGTTGATACTTCTTTGTTTAGTGCTTTTGTGGAAGAATTTTATGTTTTTGTCCCCTTCTTCAAGCCATACCTCTCTAGATTTTTGTCTCCAAACAAATTATTCTTTTGCTAACACTTCTTTGTATTCTTTTAGAAGCTCCTTTTCTCTAACAAATCTATTTTGATCCTCATTTAGTTCTTTAATATTCTTTTCAATATTCTCTTTGACAACAAAGATATCCTTGACTTGCTCTCTATTCCATTTCAACAAGTTTTTTTAACTAGCTTAAACTTGGATACAAATCAAAATATTTTAGCTCCTTCAACATGAGATTTTGACCACCATTTTGACACCATAACTATAAATACTTCTCTCTTAAACCACATGTTGTCAAATTTGAAGGGGCGGTGCACTAGTTAGGTTTCTTCTAAGGCCTCAAGTTGAATTGGGAAGTGATTTGATCTAGAAAATTTGCACTATTGAAGACATTAAGTTAAATGGGAATTGTCTCACATCACCCTTTAAAAAAATTGTCCAATTTCTTTGCAATATGACTAAATCCCAACCTTATATTATTCCAAGTAAATATTTCATTATCCATCTCAATCTCCATGATAGCATTGAAATCTCCTCCTAGAATAATAGTCTGATTTTGAAAATTGTGAAAAAGATTACTCAGTTCATTCCATAAGTACAATTTATTTTTTGTTGGGGTAAGACCATAAACATTTATGATGATAAATTTGATGTTGCTTTTAAAACTAGATACTAATCCCCCTTACCAGTTCTAATTGTCTCCCAGTTTATAATTTGACTTTGGTACACAAATAAGTAAATGTACATCATCTCTATCAATTAAATTTTCTCAAATGAAATGTTATTAAATTCTTTAGTTCTCCTACATGGTTTTTTACGTTGGAACTTAAAGAAAAGGAATAGTTTCTAATATCTCATCCCAAAAATCGTCACAATATTATAGTTTTTTATTTTTAATAAGCTATAATTTAATATTTTTAATATTATATTTAACGAATGAAGGTTTGAATTTGAAGAGTTGAAGGATGAGCTGGAAGTTATTTAAAGATTATTACTTTTGTGGAATGTTCAAGTTTCCAATCACCTATCTATTTTGTTGAGACATGTTTTCAAAACCTAACCTCTTAAGCTCACCACTCCCATTACAAGATAGAAACTACATATATGTTACGTAAATTACATGCTTTCAGCTAAATCAGAAGATTTATCACAATACCGGATCCGTATTTTACATATGTTGCATAGATGGTGGGGAATTTATGTATAGTTTAGTAACATTATTTGGCATATTATATTATTAACATTACATTTAATCTATAGTTGGCATACCGAATGGGTTGAATATCTAGAGCTAATGTATGATTTAAATATTTTATTGTCAAAATGGTTACTAATGATCTATATTTGTTGTATCCTTAGAAGACCACTATAACTTATATGTTTTTGACATAAGCTGCCATGGATGGAGAGCAATCTATGTTGTCAAAATAAGCAGTTGATCTCTGTTTGGTATTCACTCCTTTGGATGGAGTCTGGGCAACATTTATCATGGAATCAAAATTGATCTATTTGTAGGAAGGGCAACTAGAAATTAATTTTTAATGGTCACCATAGATTTTTTTCTCTTCATATGCTTCTAATTATTTGGAATGTGCTATCATGTACATAGCATAGTAATGCCATCAAAATCAGCACAACTGATATCTATGACGTATTGCCTAATTTTCCTAACAACTTCTCAAATCCACAGATATTATGGATTTTGAACTAATTTTACCCTTTTAAACATGAAAGATATGCAGAGACAAGATCTTATATAGGGATAGTTGTGGACATTTTACCTACTCTTCTCTAATGTATTGAATGTTATATCTTACTGCACCATTTAAAAACCTTAGTATCTCTGAATACTCGAATATTTCATTGTCATACTCATGCGGTCGCCATGTAATATATTTTGGATTTCCATATTGAATGCACTACGATTGTGCAATGAAGGTCATTAGTTTGCACAAGGAATAACATCAAAATAGAAACTTGGAATATGAGAGCTTAGCAAAGCAAATCAAATGGAGGGAAATAGATCAAGTAAATATTGATTTGAAAATTGATTTGAATACACATATTACAGATCAATGAGTGAATAAAATAGTTTGTTGTAAAAACAACGGAAGAATCGCTGATAAAAGAATAATTCAACCAGAAATTAAATTTTCATAGCAGAATTGTCAATATAATGCATTAATTTTGATTGTGAGCAACCTCTGTATTTCCATAAATTTACCCGTATGAATTGCCACAGACATTGTATGGGATGTAATTTTTTATTTTTGAGTTACAATGTACATGATGGGCTTCTCAACTCTTCTGCAGTTGTAGAATTCTAGGTACAATAATTTTGTAGTGACAGTTAAAATAAATTAATACAAAGAGTTTTATTATAATTATTTTTTAGAATTAATTTTGTATTAAATTTTAATTTTGTTTTATTTTTTTTATAAAAATGGACCTACCATTGTATTTTATTAAACTGCTTCGGTGAGGCTTTAGGAGGAAAGAAGCAGTAAGAAAACCTCCTTTCCTTGCCAATATACAAACGGAAATCCTATACTACAAGTAACTTATGCCCCCAAAGATTTATCTGTGTCAAAACCATACAATCGTGAATCAGAGATCTGCATTTAAAATACCCCTGAGAGATTAGCCCATAATATAACCGTTGTATATATAATACCTTCGTGTGGAATATTACATACAAAACCCGAGTAATTTTAGCCCCCAAAAAACCCAAAACTCCTCCTATGACCCAGCCCATTAGCCCCTTGGCTTTACCAAGCCATGACAGTGGCATGGGCATTGGCAAGCATTGTGTGAAGATGTCGAGTCTGCAGTCGAGGAGTTGGAATTTGGTGTACCCTTCGAGGTCCCTGCGTTCTGGAAGGAGGAGGCAACAAGGCCATCATTGTTGGTATATGCCAAGATGGTAGCCATATTGTAGAAGAGATTGTAGGCTTCCGCCATAATTGATGCTGGGATGAAATCAACCAACAACTCTTTGTTTTCCGAGATGTCGTTGAGTCCCTGCCAGTAATTCCTATTTTAAATGCATCATATAGCTTAACAAATACGGAAACGTCTATGCAGCAGACTAAAACGTATTTCTTACCAAGGGGGACACTTAGTTTTTTTTTCAACTTTTTTTCAACTTCCTTACTATGTTTTACGTTTTAGTCTGCTATTTAGCCAATACCTAACAAATACCATATCCTTCTCCATATGGCTCAGTGAAAAAAGACCTCCAACCCAGACTTGTGATCCCCTAAGACTATAACCCAAATACCATATCCTTTTTCAAAATTTAGTTTTAATTATTAAAGTATTTTGATGATTTATTTTCTTAAAATCATTTTATCAAAATGAGGTTATTTAGGATTTTAAAGTAAGAAATGATCATTTATTTCTGAAAAAAAAAAAATTGAAATTCACTCACAAATGTTATTTGAAAATTAATGTGATAAGATGTACAAAACAATAGAATCTCTCATATTGATCGTGAGCAATTACTAATTTTTATACATTAAGAACTCCAAAATGACTATAATTAGTTGAAAATGATATAAATATTTAGAGTGACAAATGTAAATACAATGATGCAAGTAAACATTTCTAAACATGAATAATATTTAGAAACAAGTAGAAAATAAATAATTCTCTTCAACTAATAGATTTATTACATTATAAAATGTGCTTAAAATATCTTTAAAAAAATACATAATATATAATGTTTCTCCATTTACTTGATTTTACAAGTACCTAGACATTCAATGAACATTGTGGTATGTTCTCTTAATTAATATTTAGGAAGTTTATATTTTCCTTAAGATTGCCAATAAATAAATAAATGTCATAGACAATTTTACATAGATTGGCAATAGTTTAAAAATCTTCTTCCAAATTGTTAATATATTATGCATGCTTTAAAAAGATGATACAATTATTTGATTCTTGTAATGCTAACATGTATTTCTTAAATTGATAATTTATTTTGACAAGTTCAACTAATTTATTAAAAGTAATTTATTTTATTTTGATAATTTGAATTATTTTTAAAAAATAATAATAAATATCGAGGTGGGATTAATTAGAATTTCCAAGTAAAACATTTTAATAAATCATCAAGCATTTTAGACCCGTTAATGGGAATGGGAGGGTGCAAGCTCCGAACCGGGTCGAGGACGATAGTATGAGTAACTAGCAACCCCCATCCCCTGGATGGGTCAAAATAAATTTTGATGGTGCCTCATGAGGCAACCATGGAATAGCTAGGATAAGATATATTGCCCGAGACGAGAAGGGAGAAATAATGGCGTTAGGGGCCAAAAGGTTGAGAAATGGAACTAACAATGAGGCTGAATGTTTGGTAGTAGTTGAGGTTGTTCTAATGGCAAGATGACTACAGATTAGGAGAATTCATCTGGAAGGAGATTCAGGCCTGGTAGTAAACGGGATTGCCAAAGGCCAAATGGACACCTGGTATTTGAATAAACATACCAAACGAATCAAGAATTTTGTGGGAGAATTTGAAGACTTCAAAGTCTCACAGGTGTCGAGAGCGGCAAATGAGATGGTGGATAAACTCTCAAATATTGGTGCCAACGGATCACTTGAAAATAAATTTGAACTATTCGAAGACTTGAGAGCTGAAACATAGAGGTCAACAAATATATCAATGATGGAAACCATAGTCGGGGGTTGCTGATTATAGTTAAGCCCGAGGATGGAAGATACAAGCCACCAAAACCACGTGGCAGCTCTACCCACTACAAAGAAAGGAAATGATGGCAACGAGGATGCATGTGAGCATGATCTTTTTGAAGCAAGATCCTGCAAGCCAAGATTTCCCATTAGGTGAATGCTAAGAAAGTACAGAAGGGAGTAATGGGAAAGAATAGAAGGGACGACAGCATGATGACAGCACCATTGGCCTCTAGAGACTTCAGAAGCAAGTTAAAGCCACCCAAGAAGAAGGCAAGGCAGCATTTTGAAAACCAGAAAATAATCCATTAGCGCAGAATGGAGGTCAATTTCTCCCTCTCCACCACAGGCCAAATCCCAGTGTTTGAAGGACCCATTACGATGAACCGTTTGAGTCACATTTTCAAGGAGGATGGCAAAGACTTCTGGGTAGCAATTAGGGAAATATTTGGGGATCACTACCTGTAGAATTGGTGGAAATCAAGAACAAAGTTGGACAATTCCTCCTTGTTTGTTGCTCTCGAGCTCTTACTGGCGGAGTCAAAAGAAGAAGTGTGATGGTTGGTTCGATAGTGCATGGTGATCAAATGGTTGGAAGGAGTGGAGGAAATCATCCAGCGGGTGGAGGTGGGCTTGGGCTTCCATATGGTCGATGAGCCATTCTACATGGTGGGATGCAGAAGTAGAGGTTTACAACCACTTGTGCTATGGTTGACTGCCAACCCTGAGGATATCCATTTAGCCAGGGCCCTTAGCAGTTAAAAGGATTTGAAGGCTGCTCTGGAGAGAAGGAAGACAGAGGCAAAGGAGAAGGTTGAGTCCAAGCTCGTGGGGACAAAAAATAAGCAGAAACCCATTAAATCCACCACGGCTGTGGGTGAGGATGGTAGGCCACGAATTCGACGCTAGTTGCCAGTCACCAGAAGGGGTGGAAAGGCCAATGTAGCTCGAAAGGCCTGAGAAAAGGAGGCTGAAGGCATGAGTGGGATGGCTGAGGGTATGATCCACGTCGAGGACCTTGTGGAGAAAGGTGATGCCTTTGGTAACTGTTACCCAAATTTTCCATTCTGTGCAAATTGGCCTGATCTGCCCTGTCTGGCATTTCTCTGTCATGGTTCCCAGGTCTTGGCTCTGTTTAAAACCCCTAAACCCTAAGTCTTTCATGCAAATGAATAGGAAAAAGCCCTAAGCCTTGGCATGTTATGTTTCAAAGTTACTTTTTCCAATCACTTAGAGCATGTGCTTTATTTCTAAGTCGCTTGATCACTTCAGCCTGGGCGAATATTCTTTTCTTTCTCCCGACTTCGCTTTTCCTTGTGTCGCATCGTCTGATGATCTTTTGGAATATTCCCTAAATGTCTTCCGAATTAGCGTTGTTCTTTGGTCACGAGGTCGCTAGATCTATGTTACAAGTCACATAAAGAATGGGGCCCGCCCTCAGTCGCTTGATCGCATGAAGAATTCAACAGTCAAGGAAAAGTCTTCCGACTTTGCGATCTACTTCATGTCGCATGATCGCTTGAT